>JACEEZ010007707.1:94953-119953 GCA_016584305.1 Chionoecetes opilio
AGCACCAAATTTTGTTCAGGCATTCTACAGGGTCCTAGCTATGATTTTGAGAGGGGAGACAAACGATCCAATTACTCAGAAGCCTCTATGAACCATTTTTGTGATAACGGCTAATTTTCACTTAGAAAAATCTTGATGAAATCAAGATTCGCCTTTAATGGCAAAAGAAATATTCCGTATATGCAATACATCCACTAGTTTGTTATTTTTTGATACATGATCATATTGATTATATTGATTATATCATATATGATTTATGATATCATTTGACACGCCCACCAAGTCAGTGCTCTCGCACTGGCCAAGATGCAGCGGGATGCTCACCAAGAGGCAGTTGGTGAAACACCAAGCAATGATGAAGGTTTTGAGGCATGGAGACGGGCCCATGGCTGCCAGGAGTCCAACATTCCATTACTGGGATCCCACCTGCGGCGGGAAAATTTCTTGGCCTGATCTTTGTACGTGCACACAGGAACAAGTTTTCCCCTTATACGTTGAGAACTGAAAGCTCTTGTGCCATGGTTCTTCGTCTGGCCCACCAGAACTATGCCAGGTGGCCCCCGGTGCAAAATCAGGGAAAATGGAGAGTCTGCCCCAGCAGTTCAAAACCAATTCGAAGTCAACGGCAACTGGGGTCGTTTCGAAAACAGCCAAAGAGGTTCTCCACTATACCCATTGACCAAGCCCACGAAACAAAACAACGAGCTTGTGAAAGGTAAAGGGAAAGGAGCAGGGGGGCCCCTCCGAGAACCCAGTCCTTCAGGAGGTGGATGGTTGCGGGACCGGAGCAGGCGCGACTCCTGCAGAGTTCGGGGAGCAGTATCCCGACACCCCAAAGATGACCAGTACCACACGAGGAGGGTCTATCTACCCAGAAGACTATCCAGAAGCAAACTGTGGCCCTTACCCAGGTCATCAGTGAGATGGGAAACCCATTCAAGGATGACACCCCAGAATCCTGGCACTTGACACACGGAATGTCATCGACCATCCTGTGTCAACACAGTCCCCCACAGTAAAACCCTGTTGGCAAGAAGCAGTATGGGGACATACAAGAAGTCAGTGTTGACAAGATGCTACACACTCCATCCATGACCAATTAAGAAAAACAAATTGCCCCTGTTCAGATCGCCAACACCAAAGACGAAGAGTAAGCAGGTCGGACAAGTGTCTATGCTGAAGGATGACGTGGCCCTCTTTTCCGTTTTACATAGTCACACAGCACCGGATGGGGACCTGGACACCTTCTTCAAGCATGAGAATCCCCCATACCCTCCTTCTTTGGCTGAAAGAGGGAAGCTGCGACAAGGGAAGAAGTCCGATCTCACCAACTTTCTGGCCAAAAGGGACGCAAGAAGAACCCTCTGCTCATTTGATGTTAGAGTGCTCGAGGGTGCTGCTGTTGGTACACCCCCTCCCAGTGACGGCATCACTACATTTGACGATTATGCAAGTGGAGTGTTTGTTCCCACATCATGAGGCAACGGGAAAAACCTCTATGAGAGTAGATGTGGTATGGGACAGGACCTGGACAACAGTATAAAAAGAATAAAACCAGAGAGGAAAACGGGGGAAAGGTGTAGAAGGAAGGTGGCAGGCCAGACCAAGGTCCCAGGCAATTGGCCCGATTTCCTGCGTGACCCCACAAACAAGGTAGAACTCTTCCAGTTCCTATCAGAGAAGATTGTATCCACTACCTTCCCAGACGGAAAGCAGGTCTTTGCAACATCTGGAGCCTCTGTAGTCTGCAGTGGCACGACCACTCGATGCCGCCATGTGAACCCCGAAGAGGCAGACACAAGAATTGTGGTCCCTCTACAAGATGCCCCAGAGAGTGGATGCACCACATTTCTTGGTACGCACCGTGGATACTGACGTTCTTGTCATCCTCATCGGGAAGTATCACTTCTAGCCAGCAAGTATCCCTCGGGGTGACATCTGGGGGCGCCTTCGGCAGTGGCAAGAACTTCCTTTCCTACACATCAATGCCATCTGTATTATCTGGGCAAAGAGAAGTCCACAGCGCACCAGTGTTCCACAGCTTCACAGGGTGTGATACGACTTCTTCTTTCTTTGGAAAGGGGAAAAAGTGGTTGGGAAGCATGGGGTGCCTATACCGAAGTCACAGATGCCTTCAACTTTATCGTAGAACATCCACATGCACAAATCACCCCTGGATTGCAAGGAGTTCCAGAGCTGGAACGTTTCACAGTCGTTATTAAAGACAAGACCAGCCCTCTGGTTCGGTGAATGAAGCAAGAAAGGAACTGTTCTGCCAGAAAAACAGAAGATGGAGAAACATTCCCCCAACTCAACAGGCCCTGCTGCAGCACACCAAGCGTGAGTGTACCAGGCTGGCATCTGGACAAACCCGTCACCAGGCCCAACAACAGACACCAACTGCTGAAGGCTGCGGTTGGACACTGGAGCAGAAACAAAGTCCTGGGTTCCTGTCTGGAGCTCGCAGCCTGCGGCAGCAAAGGCGTAAGTGAAACTGTGAAGTGTGCCTGCAAAAGTGCTGCAGGTTGTGGCGGGAGATGTTCATGGGAAGAAAGCCAGCTGGAAATGCACCGAACTGTGCAGCTGCAAAAGTGAGAAGTAGACACATAATTACAATTATGAATCATACCTGCATTGTGATACTGGTGCTTAACAAAGACATGGGATTCCTGCAGCGTACAGGAAGAAAAATGATTGTTGTATAATGAGCTTTAAAGAATACTTATTTTTCATAATGCACCGGGCAGTAGATTTAACACTGTCATTTTGGAATTGCAAGGAGTATGTTTTTAAATTTGTGTTCTGCTAATAAAAACTACATGGCATTTCGCGATGTTCCGCAGGGGGGTTTAAAGTCGAATAAATTATTTAATTATGTTTTTTGACAGCCATATTGGAATATTTTGTTCTGGAGTTATTAAATAATAATAATAAGATAACTTGCATCCAATAAACATTATCCTTATGACTATTCTTTTAAAAAACCCATTTACCCTAATTTCCACATGCGGAAATGTCAAAATAATAAAGAAGCGTTCCTTATAGCCATCTGAGTGATGGGATCATTTGTCTCCCCTCTCAAAATCATAGCTAGGAGCCTGTAGAGTGCCTGAAAAAATTTTGGTGCTTTTATCCGGCATGTCCCCATCATTTCACTAAGCTGCCGGACTATATGTATCTCTCGGTGTTGCTGATCAAGCTGGAAATATTTGAAATAAACTGATATATGATAATTTCTATAAACTATTATAAAAACTTTTATAACAATTTTTAATAGCTTGAACAGGCCTAATGATAGTGATGGTACCGATATTGAGATACTATGTAACTATATTACTGAGTTAATATATATAATATGAAATTAATATTTCCCACTTACAAATACGTACCAGCGGGCCTCCGGAGGATTGACGTCAAGTTGCCGCTGCTTGTCACTACTGATGTAATACTACATCAAGATAATCATATAACTGTTGTTTTAAAATGTTTACACAGAAATATTCAATTCTTGAAATTCTGTACATTAATTTTCAACATAGGAAATTATCCCGTCTGAAAATACACCAGCGGGCCTTCGGAGGGCTGACGGAGGTAAATTTGCCGCCGGCGGCCTCCGCTCGCCGCTCTACAGCCTACGTCGGCCCGCCGGTGATGGTTAGCTGGGTTAGGAGCTCAACCTAATTATGCATGATGTCACAACTCATATAATTTGCAATTTACAATCTGCACCATGTATAAAAATAGCCTCAATTTTGTAGATATACTTTATAATAATACTTATGCCAGATTAATAAGTTAAGCCCGGTAGCAAACAGCACAGCCGATGACCCGGCTGTGACAAGCCTTGAGGCAGCTTTACTCTGTTTGCCTTTGCTCTGTGTGTAGCAGAAATTCTCCAACCCTTTCCTCCTACTGAGGCAGAATGATCTAGGAGCATTGCTAGACATATTGCTAATTACACTAGGGTCCCTCATAAAGCGTGTTCGCATAAAGCGTTTCCCCTATAAAGCGAACGACCTAAAATATTATTTTTTTTTTTTTTTTTTTAATAAGTAAAATTCCAAAATGTTATACATTTTGGCTAAGCGCCTCATCTCCCGGGTCTGCCGCTCCACCTGGAATAACACGGTCGGCTATGCCCTCCGCATCACCTCCATGGGCCAATACAGCTGTGACTCTTCCCCCCAGCCGTGGATAAGGACAAAGTCCCGCGTCCTGTATGTCACCTTCACCCGCCTCCGCCTGGGGCACACGACACTCACAGCTCACCTGCATCGCCTCCGTTTATCCCCTGACCCCCACTGCCCCTGGTGCATGAATGTTCCGGAGACTATTGAACACTTTCTGCTGCAGTGTCCGCGTTTCCACTACCACAGTGTAGTGCTAGTCTCAACTCCTCGCCCTGAACGTCACCACCTTTGACCTGCCCACCCTGCTGGCGGCGGCGGGCGTGCCCCCCTCACGGCAACACCCTGTCATCCGCCTCACCTGTGCCTTCCTGAGGAAGACAGGTCATCTACCGTGCATGTGATAGCATCATAGGACATCACCAGGGCCCTCATAGTTTTTCCCCCAAGGGTTTTCCTCGCCCCCTAAACAACAAAACAACAACCCCAGAAACCACAGTATTTTTTGGGGATTTTGGGCAAATGCCTTTAAGAGAAACCTCTCAAAAAAAAGGCAAAATGAGTTATCCGGCATGCCTCCCCCCCGAGGGTGCCGGATAAACGGGGTTTTCTCCTGTATATACCCTGGACTTTAGAAAGGCATTTGAAAAAAGGTACCACACGGCGACTTTTAAAAATAGGGTTAAAGGGGCCCTCAGGGAAATAGTTTGGGAAGGTTTTTCATTGGATCAGAGCTTGGCTAATAATAGGCAACGGGGGTTTTACAATTAAGGTTTAAAAAATCTAAATTTGGGGACTGGGACAAGTGGAGTTACAAGGGGTTTTGTTTTTGGGTTCCCCCCACTAAATTTTTTATTTACATCAAAGACTTGGGTGTGGATTAGCAGTGATATCCCGCAAATTTGCTGATGATAAATAAATTAGGTAGGATTATTGGGGTCACAGTCTGATGTTAAAAATATTGCAGGGAGACTTAGAAAAAACTTAACGACTGGGCAGTCGGTGGCAGATGGAATTTAAAAATTATAAATGCAACGTTTTTGAATGTTGGTAGAAAAAACCCCGGTAAAAGATAAACCCTAAGCAATGTATCGGGTGAAAAAATCAGAAGGTGAAAAAGATCTTGGAGTGAGGGGGAGCCCCAGACCTCTGACCTAGGAAACAATGTATTGAGGGCCCAAAAAAGAGCTAATAGAGTGTTAGGAAATTTATTCCCGAAATGGGTTAAAAATAGAAGTGCGGAAGTTATTTAAAGCTTTATCAGCTCTAGTCAGGCCCCCACCAGACTATTTCGGTTCAGTTTTTGGGTCTCCATATTACAGGTGGATTGGTGTTGGTTAGAAAAAGTGCAAAAAGGATGACCAAAAAGAAAACAATGGGTGCTTTAAATTTTTGTTTTTGAGAGGGGATTGAAATTATTAAAAATACCCACTCGAGAGACCAGAAATAAGGGGGGCCCATTTTTATGAAGTTTTTAAAATGATAAAAATTTAATAAAGGAGAGGTAGGAAAAGTTTCTTACGGCGTTTTTAAACCCGGATAAACAAAAGTAACGGATTTTTAAGCTGGAAAGCGGAGATTTAAAAAAGGAAATAGGGAAAAACTGGTTTTACAATAGGGTGGTGAATGATGGAAAGGGCCCCAGTAACAAAGGGAGTTAGTTTGGGGGTCCCTTAGGAGCCCTTTTAAAAAGGGGCTTTTGGGTAGGTTCATGGATGGGGATGAAAGGTGGATGTAGGTAGTGTTTGGTGACAGGACCCACCACGTGTAGGCCTCGCGGCCTCTTGTAGCTTCCTATTTTCTTATGTTTTTTATGTTCTTAGTAGTAGTAGTATAGTAGTAGTAGTAGTAGTATAAGTAGTAGTAGTAGTAGTAGTAGTAGTAGTAGTAATAGTAGTAGTAGTAGTAAATAAGTTTGTAGTAGTAGTAGTAGTAATAGTAATAGTAATAGTAGTAGTAGTAGTAGTTTTGTAGTAGTGTAGTAGTAGTAATAGTAGTAGTAGTAATTATAGTGGTGGTAGTAATAATTTAAAAAACAGTAGTAGGAGTAGTAGTAGTAGTATAGTAGTAGTAGTGGTGGTGTATAATATAATAAAAGTGGGAGTAGTATTAGTAGTAGTAGTGTAGTAGTAGTAGTAGTAGTATAGTAGTAGTGGTATAATAATAATAACAGTAGTAGTTTTAGTATAGTAGTATTTGTAGTAGTAGTAGTAGTAATGTAGTAGTAGTGTGGTGGTAGTAATATAATAACAGTGGTAGTAGTAGTAGTAGTAGTAGTAGGGGGTGGTAGTTAAATAATAAACAGTGGTAGTAGTAGTAGTAGTAGTAGTAGTAGTAGTAGTAGTAGTGTATTAGTGTGGTTAGTAGTAGTGTAGTAGTAGTAGTAGTATAGTAGTAGTAGTGTAGTAGTAGTGTAGTGGTGGTTTGTAATAATAATACCGTGGTAGTGTGTAGTGTAGTAGTAGTCGTTTATTGTTGTGTATGTTGTATTGTGTGTTTGTTTTTTGTCTTAGTAGTGTAGTAGTAGTGTTGAAATAGGGTTTTTGTAGATAAGTAAATAGTAGTAGTAGTAAGTAGTAGTAGTAGTAGTAGTAGTAGTAAAATAGTAGTGTTAGTGTAGTAGTTTGGTGGTAAATAATAATAATAACCGTGGTAGTAGTAGTAAATCGTAGGGAGTAGTAGTAGTAGTAGTATAATGTAGTAATGTGTAGTAGGTAGTAGTAGTAATAGTAGTGTAGTATATTAGTAGTAGTATATGGTTGTTTTTTTTTTTTTAGTAATAATAATAACAGTGGTAGTGGGAGTAGTAGTAGTAGTAGTAGTAGTAGTAGTAATAGTAGTAATAGTGTAGTAGTAATAGTAGTAGTAGTTAAGTAGTTAGTAGTGGTGGTAGTAATAATAATAACCCGTGGTAGTAGTAGGTAGTAGTAGGGAGTAATAGTAGTTTGTAAAATAGTAGTATATTTGTATGGTGGTGGTAGTAATATAATAAATAACAGTGGGTAGTAAGTAGTAGTAGTAGTGTATAGAGTAGTAGTATAGTAGTTTAAAAAGTTATTTGTAGTATAGTAGTAGTGTGTATAGAGTTTGTATAGTAAGTAGTAATAGTTAAATAGTAGTTTTGTAGTTTGTAGTTAGTAGTGGTGGTAGTAATAATAATAACAAATGGTAGTGGGAGTAGTAGTAAATAAGTATAGTAGTAGTAGTAGTAAGTAGTAGTTTGAGTAATAGTATGTAGTATTTGTAGTAGTAGTAGTAGTAGTAGTTAGTAAATGGTAGGTAGTTAATAATAATTAAAAGTGGTATAGTAGTGTAGTAGTAGTAGTAGTATAGTGTAGTAGTAGTATAGTAGTAGTAGTGTGGTAGTAATAATATAAAGTAGGAGTAGTAGTAGTATAGTAGTAGTAAATAGTAGTGTAGTAGTATAGGGATAGTGTAGTAGTAGTAGGGGAGTAGTAGTAGTATAGTAGTAGTAATAGTAGTAGTAGTAGTAGTGTGGTAGTAATAATATAAGTGGTAGTATAGTAGTTTGTAGTGTAAGTAGTAGTAGTAGTAGTAGTAGTAGTAGTAGTTTTGTTTGTAGTGTGTGTTTAGTAGTAATAAATAAGTGGTAGTAGTAAGTAGTAGTAGTAGTAGTAGTAATTTGTAGTAGTAGGTAGTTATATATAGTTTGTAGTATATAGTATATAGTAGTAGTAGTAGTAGTAGTAGTAATAGTAGTAGTAGTAGTGTAGGAGTAGTAGTAATGTAGTATAGTAGTAGTAGTTAGTAGTAGTAGTAGTAGTAGTAGTAGTAGTAGTAGTAGTAAGTTTTGTGTAGTGTAGTAGTCGTAGTAGTAGTTAGTAGTAGTAAATGTAGTAGTAGTAGTAGTAGTAGTAGTGTAGTGGTAGTAGTTAGTGTGTAGTATAGTAGTAGTAGTAGTAGTAGTAGTAAGTTAGTAGTAGTATTAGTAGTAGTAGTATAAGTAGTAGTGTAGTAGTAAGTAGTAGTAGTTAGTAAGTAGTAGTAGTAATCTAGTAGTAGTAGAGTAGTAGTAGTAGTAGAGTAGTTTGTAGTAGTGTAAGTATAGTAGTTAGTATTAGTAGTAGTAGTAGTAGTAGTAGTGTAGTAGTAGTATTAGTAGTAGTATTTGTAGTGTAGTAGTATAGTAGTTAAATAGTAGTAGTAGTAGTAGTAGTAGTAGTAGTAAATAGTAGTTAGTAGTATGGGAGTAGTAGTAGTGGGATAGTAGTAGTAGTAGTAGTATTAGATAGTAGGGAGTAGTATGTAGTAGTTAGTAGTATAGTAGTAGTAGTAGGGAAGGGAGTAGTAAATAGTAGTAGTAGTAGTAGTGTAGTAGTAGTATATAGTAGTAGTAGTATAGTGTAGTGTAGTAGTAGTAGTAGTAGTAGTAGTATAGTAGTAGTAAGTAGTAGTAGTAGTAGTAATAGTAGTATAGTAGGGATAGTGGTAGTAGTAGTTAATAGTAGTAAATAGTAGTAGTAGAGTAGTAAGTAGTAGTAGGTAATAAGTAGTAGTAGTTAGTTAGTAGTAGTAGTATTAGTAGTAGTAGTAGTAGTAAATAGTAGTAGTAGTATAGTAGTAGTAGTAGTAGTTTAGTATGTAGTAAGTATAGTAGTAGTAGTAGTAAGTAGTATGGTAGTAGTAGTAGTAGTAGTAGTTAGTAGTAGTATGGTAGTAATATATATATAGTAGTAGTAGTAGTAGTAGTAGTAATAGTAGTGTATGTAGTAGTATAGTAGTGTAGTAGTAATATATTTGTAGTAGTAGTAGTAGTATAGTATGTGTAGTATATATAAGTAAGTATAATAATAAAGTGTAGTAGTAGTATTTGTTGGTTATATAGTAGTATTGTAGTAGATTTAAGATAGTGTAATATAATAGATTGTGGAATTTTAGTAGTGTGTGTAGTGTATTAAATTTGTTAGTAAGTAATAGAAGTGGTAAGTTAGTAATAGTACTATGTGTATATGAGTAATGTAGTAGTTAAGAAGGTGTAGTAAAAGAGTAAGTAGTGGTGTAGTTAGTGTGTAGTGTATTATTAGTATGGGATTTTAGTGGTGAGAAGTGTGTAGGGGTTATTAAGTAGTATGTAGTTTAGTGTAGAGTAGTAGTAGTAGTAAGTAGTAGTAGTTGTGTTGGTGTGTGTAGTGGTGGGGTGTTGTGTAGTATAGTAGAGTGTTGTATGTGTGGTAGAATATAATGAAGTGTTTGTAAAATAATAAATGTGTGTGATTGGTAGTGTGTGTTTGTAGTAGTAGAATGTTGTAAATTATTGTGTGTGTATGTAATATATGTCAGTGTAGAAATATGTGGGTATTAGTGTATGTAGTGAATAGAGTAGTTGTAATTAATAAGTGTATAAATAAAATTGTGGGAGTTTTGGTGTGTGTTTCCGGGAATAGTAATGGGATGAGAAGGGGGGGGAAGACCGGCCCCCCCCTTGCCAAAAAATTTTTCCCCCCCTTTTTCCCCCCCCTTGGCTTTTTTTTTTTTTTTTTTGGGGCATCTAACCCCCCCCTGTGAAAACCCCCCCCCCTCCCCCCGGACCACGCCCTGACAGGTGTAAACCCCTTTTTTTTTTTTTTTTTTCAAAAAAAATATGAAAAAAAAAATTAATTTTTGGGGGATCATATTTATAAACCACTATTGACACAGATGAAGACACAAAATGACACACACTCTCCAGAATAGCCCTTCTACCTGTCCTGAATCATGCATGTAGAATGTACTATTAATGCCACCACAGCGGCTGTAATAACAAGAAACATTGCCCTGGTGCCGATTTTAGTGTGTGTGTTGTGTATTCATCTAGTTGTATTTTACAGGGCCTGAGAATGCTCGTGTGGCCCCGTCTCCATTCACATTTTTATCATTCCTGCTTAGTGGTTAGTGTTTGGGGAAGCCACGACCCCGGAGAGCAGGTCACAAACCCGCTAACACCCCACACCCATTCACTGTTGCTGGGTGGCAGTGGCTGCGGGTTTTTAAAGAAACAGCCCGTCTGTTTCCGCTCCGCCCGGTGATCGACCCGGACTTCTCGTTTGTGAACCAGCGTGCTAAAACTACACTAGAGTACCCTCGTGTGTGTGTGTGTGGTGTGTGTGTGTGTGTGTGAATGTTTGTGTGTGTGTGTGTGTGTGTGTGTGTGTGTGTGTTGTGTGACTATTGTGTGTGTGTGTGTGGTGACTGTGTGTTTGTGTTGACGGTGTGTGTGTGTGTGTGTGTTGTGTGGTGTGTGGTGTGTTGTGTGTGTGTTGGACCCTCCCTGTGGCAATGAAAATGATAGTTATAAGGAAAAGACGCTTGCATCATTCTTGCTCCTGTCACTCTAACACCTGTGACTCCTACCAAGCCACGCCTAGACAGGTGTACACATCATAATATGAATTAATGATATATGTCATTTGGTGCAAGCCTTGTAGTGTAGATAATAATGAGGATGTAATAGCTGTAATAATATCATAATAATGAGGGGGTTACTCACACTATTTTTTTTGGGGGGAGAAGTCCTATGGTCCCCATTGCAATGGCATTTACATTGAAGACGCTCAATTGTTAACTCCATTTCCTTACCCCGGGCCACCGTCCACAGAGGGCGGGGAGGCAGGCGGGTAGCGCCACTGGGCAGGAGGGCGGGGAGGCCAGGCGGGGGAATCGGCCACTGGCACCGGAGGGCGGGGCAGGCCTAGGCGGGTAGAGGCCACTGGGCACGGACTCTACCTGCCTGGCCTGATGCAGGCTGCTTAGCGGTGCCTTGGTCTGCTGCTGCGGTGCGGCGAGTGGCATCTGGTCCTGCGTGCCCCGTTGTAGACCCACGCGGCGTTTGCCCTGGCCTGGGGGTGGCAAGGGTTCCAGGAGGGGGGGGGGAAGCCAAGGCAATGACCAAGCCCTCCGTGTAAAACTCTTGTGACAGTTTGACTCCAGGCCCGGGCATCTTTTGACATTGACACTTTGTAATAGAACATAAGAAAAAAAGGGAAGCTAAAAGAGGCCGTGGACCTAATGTGGTATTCCTTTACTTAACACCCCTACAGTACCTTTCTCCCAGCCTGATATTATCTGGGATTTAAGGGAATCAACAAAAACCCTATAACCCACACACACACAACACTATAGCGCAGGCCCTGTAGGGCTAATCTTAATAATAATAATAATAAAAACACACGGGTTAGACACCACACACACACAGGATAGCGCAGGCCCTGTAGGCTAATTTTTTAATAATAATAATAAAAAACACACGGAGACACACCCCCCCCCCAAAAAACCACACTATAGCGCAGGCCCTGTAGGCAATTTTAAAAATAATAATAAAAAACACACAGGTAGACAACAACACACACACACGTATAGCGCAGGCCCTGTAGGCTAATCTTTAATAAAATAATAAAATAAACCACGGAGAACCACACACACCACAGTATAGCGCAGGCCCTGACACTAATTTTTATAATAAAATAATAATAAACACACAGGTAGACACACACCACACACACACGTATAGCGCAGCCCTGTAGGCAACTTTAATAATAATAATAATAATAAACACACAGGTGACACCACACCACAAAACGTATAGCGGGCCCCTTGGGCTAATTTTAATAATAAAAAAAATAATAAAACACGGGTAACACACAACACACACACACACACACGTTGCGGGCCCCGTGGGCAAAAAGAAAGAAGGAAGAAAAATAAAAGGAAAGGAAAGGAAAGGGAAAGGGAAAGGGAAGGGAAAGGGAAAGGAAGGATGGAAGAAGGAGGGAAGGATGGAGGGATGGATGGATGGAGGGATGGAGGATGGGGAAAGGGAAAGGGAAAGGGAAGGAAAGGGAAAGGAAGGATGGATGGAGGATGGGGAAGGAAGGATGGAAGGAAAGGGAAGGAAGGAGGAGGATGGATGGGGGAAAAAAGGGAGGAAAGGGAAAGGGAAAGGGAAAGGGAAGGGGAAGGGAAAGGAAAGGGGGAGGGATGGAGGATGGAAGGAAAAAAGGGAAAAGGAAAGGGAAAGGAAGAAAAGGGATGGATGGAGGGGATGAAGGAAGGGGGGAAGGAAGGAAGGGGAAGGGAAAGGGATGGATGGAGGAGGAAGGAAGGGGGGAAGGGAAAGGGAAGGGAAGGGAAGGAAGGAAAGATTCGTTTTCACGGACCAAACCCGCTAGGGAAAAAATTTTCACGAAAATCTGAGTGTAAAAATTTTTCCCCCAAAAAATTCGCAGGGGTTGCCTTGGATTTTTTGAGATTTTGACAAAAAATATTTTTTTTTTAGATAACTAAAAAACTATTGGGGCGCGGGGAAAAACCTTTTAGGGCCAAGATGAGGGAAACAAATCCCTTTCCTTTTGAGCCACCGTGAAATTTTTTAGAATGTCGTAATTGAGAAAATTACATTTTTTTTTTTTTTCATAAAACCATTTTCTCATAAAGTACACAGATAATAGAACACATTTTACGGCACAGGAGCCGTGGTCAACCCGGGCCCCTGGGTAGTGCCCTCGCCTCCGTAACCAACAGTGGCGGAGAAAAATAAAAAAAAAACATGCCCGTCAAAAATTCCGGCCTTTTTCAGGGGCCCAAAAATTCGGAGAAAAATTTTTTTGTCACAGATACGTGAAATTTCTAGAAGATCAGCTGGTCTGAATAGAAAAAAATGACTAGAATAAATCTCCTTTATTTTGCAAAAGATGTTTGAAGTTATTCCTGTGACGACTTTTCCCCAAAATTTCCTTGTAATTTGTGTGCCATTAGACGAATTAGTGTTTAAAGTAGATTTTTAGCTTGACCTGTTAGTACCCTTGCCACAAACTACTTGGATTTTCCCGGACTTTTCCTTATTTTATGGCTAAAAACAGACATTTTAATAGAAAAGGAAAAGATCGGGGGCGTGAAGGGGAACAAAGGAAAGGGAAGGAAAGGGAAGGAAGGAAGGAAGGAAGGAAGGAGGGAAGGACGCACTCAATAAGAACATAAGAACAAAAAGCTTTTGGCACTTAAAATAACATAAGAACATAAAAAAACAAGGAAGCTTTTGGCATTTAAAAGTACAAAAGAACATAAGAAAAAAGGAACTAAAAGAAAGGGGCTTGAAGTGCTTTTTTTTGGCACTTAAAAAGGGGCTTGAACTAGTTTTTTTTTTTGGCACTTAAAAAGGGTTGAAGTAGTTTTTTTTTGGCATTAAAAGAGCTGAAGTAGCTTTTTTTTGGCATTTGAAAGAGGCTTGAAAGTTTTTTTTTGGCACTTAAAAGGGTTTGAACTAGTTTTTTTTTGGGATTTGAAAACTGAACTGCTTTTTGCACTAAAAGAGGCTTAAATATTTTTTTTGGCACTTGAAAGAGGTTAAAGTATTTTTTTTTTGGATTTGAAAGGGCTTGAACTACTTTGTTTGGCATTTGAAAGGGGTTTGAAGTAGTTTTTTGGCACTTGAAAGGGCTTGAAGTAGTTTTTTTTGGCACTGAAAGGGGTTAAAGTAGTTTTTTTTTGGCACTTGAAAGAGGCTTGAACTATTTTTTTTGGCATTTGAAAGAGGCTGAACAGCTTTTTTTTGGCACTCGAAAGAGGCTTGACTATTTTTTTTGGCACTTAAAAGAGCTTGAAACTAGCTTTTTTTTTTGGGCATTTGAAAAGGTTTAAAAGCTTTTTTGGATTTAAAAGAGGCTGAACTAGCTTTTTTTGGCCTTAAAAGAGGCTTGAACTAGTTTTTTTTTGGCACTTGAAAGAGGCTTAAACTAGTTTTTTTTTGGCACTGAAAGAGGCTTAAAACTAGTTTTTTTTGCATTTGAAAGAGTTTGAACTAGCTTTTTTTGGCATTGAAAGAGGCTTGAATAGTTTTTTTTGGCACTTGAAAGAGGTTTGAAGTAGTTTTTTTTGGCACTTGAAAGAGGTGAAGAGCTTTTTTTGGCCTTGAAAGGGCTTAAAATATTTTTTTTGGCACTTGAAAGAGCTTGAACTAGTTTTTTGGCACCGAAAGAGCTTGAACGTTTTTTTTTGGCACTTGAAAGGGCTTGACTAGCTTTTTTGGCATTTAAAAAGGCTTGAACTAGCTTTTTTGGCACTTAAAGGGGCTTGAACTAGTTTTTTTTGGCACTTAAAAGAGGCTTAAAACTAGTTTTTTTTTGGCATTGAAGAGGCTTGAACTAGCTTTTTGGCATTTGAAAGAGGCTAAACTTTTTTTTTTGGCACTAAAAGAGGCTTAAATAGCTTTTTTTTGGCCCTAAAAAAACATAAGAACAAAAGGGAAGCTACAAGACAAGGGGTGGGTTTGACATGGTTAACTATGTTTGTACAGGAAACACTATTAAGAGCTTGTTTCTATGACAGGTAACAGTAGCAAAGCTTTTTTTCTATGTACAGTAACGTAGTACAAGCAAACATATATAGAAACTTACTTTCAGGAGGGGCACAATAGCTGACCCCATTGCCAGTGGGATACAGGGGCCGATGGAGGAGATGACAGAGCCGTTACCCTCAAAAAGGAAAAACCCCAGCTTCCAGTCCTAAAAAAAACACTTTCAACTAAAAACTTTCTGTGTGTCTGCTTCTCGTCTCCTGTTTTTTTCTCTGTCTGTCTGTCTGTCTTTTAGTTTTCTCTCTGTCTGTAGTGTAATACTCTCTAGATGGGAACTGGAATTTAGTAGTAAAATAGATGGATAGATAGATAGATGGATACCCCCCTCATCTCTCTCCTCTCTCTTTCTCTGACATAGATACATGGGAAACATAGCAATAACAGACACCAGGCTGCTATTGGCCATAATAGGGTATCTGTTAATACATAGGAATACATAGCAATAACGACCCCAGGTAGCTATTGGCCCATAACTAGGTATCTGTTGAACTACATAGGAATACATAGCAATAAAGACCCCAGGCTAGTTTTGGCCCATAACTAGGGTATTTTTGAACAATGGAAATAATAGCAAAAACAGACACCGGCTAGCTATTGGTCCATAACTAGGGTATCTTTTGAACTAATGGAATACATAGCAAAAACAGACACCAGGCTAGCTTTTGGGCCTAATGGGGTATCGTTAAACACATGGGAAATACATAGCAATAACAGACCCGGGTAGCTTTTGGTCCTAACTGGGGTCGTTGAACTACATGGGAAAACATAGAAATAACAGACACCAGGCTAGCTTTTGGGTCCATAACTAGGGATATGTGAAACATAGGAATCATAGAAATAACAGCACAGGTAGCTATTGGTCCTAACTAGGGAAATTGTTAAAACTACATGGGAAAATACATGCAAAAACAGACACCAGCTAGCTTTGGGCCCTAACTAGGTATTGTTGAATCATAGGAATACATAGCAAAACAGACCCAGGCTAGCTTTTGGTCCTAACGAGGGTATCTGTTAAAACAACTCTAACTATCAACTACATGAAAAAAGGACATTTGGGGAAAATGATACCTGTCCCAAAGAAGATGGAACAGCAAGTTCGTAGTAAGAATGAAGGAATGAAGTAGCAAAACTACAAACCACTACCATGATCGAGGTAGGCGGGCTAGATAAATAGTGGATAGATGGTTTAAAAATGATCAATAGCTGGATGAGGTAGAAGGGGCCCGATGATGGAATATAAGAGTACCACCTAGATTTTGGATACGTAGGGTTAAATATCCACATCCTGGAGGTTTTGGGTGGTTTGGGGGCGTGGTGAGGCACGGGGGGAGTCCAGACGGAGCTCCCCACACCGTCAGCCCGCCGGGCCACTCCCGCCCCTGTGTCCTGCGGGGGGTGCATAAAACCCATTGATGGGGGGGGAAGAGAGGTTTACTGAGTGAGGATTTTGACGGATGAGGGGTGGGGCACCCCCCACCAAAAACCACACCACACACCAAAACCCCCCCCCAAAAAAAATAAAACCCCCTTTAAACCCCAAAAAACTGTAAAATCACAAAAAAAAAGAAAAAAAAAAAAAAAAACCCAAAACCCAAAAAAAAAAAAACTTAAAAAAAAAAAAATATCCATAGAAAAAACCCCAAAAAAAAAAAAAAAAAAAATTCTTAAAATTAATTCACCAAAAAAAAATAATAATAATTTTAACCCAAAGTCCCAAAAAAAAAAAAAAATAAAAAATAAAATAAAAAAAAACCCCTACCACAGCTACACCGTCCCTCAATGGTCGTGCCTGGGGTCCCCCAGATTTTGCTGTAGCCCACGACCCCCGGCATCCCGCAGCACCTGATGGAGGGGTGGGGCTTCCCAAGGTCCAGGAGGTGGTAGTTACGAGGTCCCACTGGCCCCACCACAACGCTGCAAAGGGCCCCACCGTGCCGCGCCAGGGCCCCCAACACACGGCCCTTGTGTGCCGAAAGATGGCGGGGTCGGGTTTACACACACACCACACAGACAAAAAGGACTAGACTCGGAAAAAAGAAAGGCCCCCTAACAAGGGGACATACAAAAAAATGGGAAAAAGGGAGTGCCGAACAACATAAAGAAGTCAGAGGTCAGGTCAACACAGTACCCCACACACCACATTAGTGATGGAAAGGGCAGTAGAAAAAAAGAGGACAGAGGAAAGTATTCGATGGAAATGAAGGAAATCAAAAAAAGGTCGTAAAAGATCGGGGAGTTTTCCTAGAGTAGATAACTGAAGTCGGCACCCAGGGTGTGCCAGGCGCCAAAATACCAATGATAGCATTACTAAGCTGTGTCTGTCCACTGAAGTGAACACAGTTTTATATCAGCTGAAAACTACTTTTTCAGCGTTTTTTATGTTTTTTTTTTGTAGCTGAAAGTATAACGTTTAAAATTCACTACGGGGTTTTTTTTCGGGGGGACGCGGCGGTAGGACATCAGAAAAATAAACACTAGATGGCGACTCTACTGTTGGTAGCCATTTTGAGATATTCTTGTCTTTTTTCTTTATACCCCTACTATGACCAGATAAAGACACAACATGACAAGACTCTCCAGATACCCCCTTCTAACTGCCCTAAACATGGATTAAAAACAGACTCCCCAGATGGGCCCTTCAACTGCCCTGAAACAGGGATTAGAAGAACATTAACGCCCCCACAGGGCTGTACACGAAAAAACCGTTTCCTGGCGACTTTAGGTTATCTACGGTAATATATAATATAATAATATAAAAATACAAAGAGATAACAAATCTCCACAATGGAGAGCACGGAGTCCTTGAGTTTGAGGAGTGCAGGCAGCTTTTCCCAGGGCCTCACAGGGGAGTGGCGTAGATGGATCCACTTTGAGAGCCCAACCACATGGGGGAGAGAACAGAGGACATCTTCTCCATCATCACTCACCACTTTGTTGTCTGACTTGGGAAGACGGGAAAAGGGGAAGAGTGAGTGGATAGTGGAATACCGGGGACAGTAAAAATTAAGAGCCAAATGTAGTCATTTTTTTTGGGGGAAGTTTGAGCCTTGAGAAAGGAGGGGGCCCCCTCCATGAGTAATCTGTCCCTGTCCACTACTACTAACACCCACACACAAACCACACACAGGGCCTCACCTTATAACAAAACTGTCTATCGTCTGCTGTCTGTCTCACACCAAAAACCCACACACACGGGGCCCTCCCCTTTTACACAAACTGTCTATCTGTCGTCCTGTCTCTCTGCCTGTCTGTCTGTCTCACCACACCCACACAACGGGCCTCCCCTTTAAAACCAAAACGTTATTGTTGTCTCTTTTTTCCTCTCCCTGTTCTGTCTGCCTCTCACACACACACCAACACGGGCCTCCCCTTTTTAACAAAACTGTCTATCTGTCGTTCTGTCCTCTGCCTGTTGTCCCACACACCACACACCACCACACACACACGGGGCCTCCCCTTTATACACAAAACTTTCTATCTTCTGTCTCTGTCCTCTGTTGTCTGTCTGTCTCCCCACAACACACACAGGGGGCCTCCCTTATACACAAAACTGTTATCTTCGTCTCGTCTCTCTGTGCTGTTTGTTCACACACACACACACACACAGGGCCTCCCCTTATACACAAAACGGTCTATCTTCTGTCTTGTTCCCCGTTTGTCTGTCTCACCACCACACACACACACACACACATAACACACACACAACAGGGCCTCCCCTTATACAAAAAATGTTATTGTCTGCTCTGTCTGTCTGTCGTCTGTCTTCGTCTCCACACAACCACACACACACACAACAACACCAACACAGGGCCTCCCCTTATACAAAAAAAGTCTATCTTCGTTCTTCTCTCGTCTGTTGTCTGCTCTCCACAAAAACACACACCCCAAAAACACGGGGCCTCACCTTTTAACAAAAAACTGTCTATCTGTCTGTCTCTGTCTCTCTGTCTGTTGTCTGTCTCTCACACACACCCACACCCCACACCCACACACACACGGGGCCTCCCCTTAAAACAAAACGTCCATCTGTCTGTCTTGTTTTCGTCTGTCTGTTCCACACCACCCACCCACGGGGCCCTCCCCTTATAAAAAAAACTGTCTACGTCTGTCTCTGCTCTCTGCCTGTCTGTCTCTCACCCCCCACACACACACCACACGGGGGCCTACCTTAAAAACAAAAGCTATCTGTCTGTCTTCTTTTTCATCTCTGTCTGTCGGGTCTCTCACACACACCCCCACACTATAGAGAGCACAGAGAGAGAGGAAAAATACAAAACCTTAAACTCACTAACAAATTCTCTCTCTTTGTCTCTCTCTCACCCACCCCCAACCCCCACCCCCACACACCGTCTGATGGTGAGCCCCCTCTACGCCATCCTTGCCCATCCTGGGGGTCCCGCAGCAGGGGCCGGGGTGGTGCCTCCTGCCCCCCCCCCCCACGGCAGGGCGGGCGGGTCTGGTCTGAGAGAGAGAGAGAAAAAGAGACATGTAGGTTAGGGTGTCACATAATGCAAAATTTTTGAAGTGTTGCCCCTGGTGGGGTATTGCGGTTCTCTCAAGAAAAAGGGGAGTGTTGCTTTGACATTTTGGGGGAAGGAGAAATTTTTAGTCCCCAAAAAGGAACTTTTTGGTGGTGACTCAATTTTGGATTTTTCAAAGTCCATTTTTTTTCTCCTCAGGTTATCAACAGGGCAAAAGGCCGCTAGTAACCCTGGTATCGCCAAGGCCCCAAATCCATGAAATCACCGGACCCCGGGTACCATCGAAGGAGCGTCCCCTCCGCTACTACCCCCACCCCCGGGAGATGGGAAAACGGCAGCGGGGAGGAAGGCGGGGTGGGGGAGGTTTTTTCGGGACACAAAAATGCTAGGGACAAATTTTATGAGAAACGAGATATGAAAAATTTTTACCAAAAATTTTTCAGGGGATAATTAGCAGGGGTAGCCTGGATTTTTTGAGATTTTGACAAAAAAAAAGTTTTTTTTAGATAACTCAAAAACTTTAGGGGCAGGTAAAATTTTTTTTGGCCAAATAGAGGAGGCAAATACCTTTTTTTGAGCCACCCTGAAAAATTTTTTTAGAATGCATCATTTAGAAAATGACTTTTTTGTTTTTTTTTCATAAAACATCCTTTTCTCATAAATACAGAGATAAAAAACACAGGTTGGCCAGGTAGCCCGGGGCAAACACGACACCCGGGGATTGACCTCGCCTCCGAAACCCAAAAGTGGCGGAGGGAAAATGACAAAAAAAAAGTCCGTCAACAATTCCCCGGCCAATTTTCAGCGGCCAAAAAAATTTGTTTTAAAATTTTTTTTTTCAAGAATGAAAATTTCTGAAAGATCAGCTGGTCTGAATAGAATAAAAAGATAGAAATAAATATCCCTTTTTTTGCAAATAATTGTTTAAAAATTATTCCTGTACGAACTTTTGCCCATAATTTTCCCTTTTAATTTGTTGCCCTTAGCGATTTTTTATTGTGGACTAAAGTAGTATTTTATGCTGGACCTGTTTAGTATCCTTGTCACTAATACTTGGGATATTTAGTGACTTTTCCTTTTTTATGGGTGATAACAGACACTTTTTTAAGCCCCAAGGGAAGATTGGGCGTGAAGGGGTTAAAAAAGGAAGGAAGGAAGGAAGGAAGGAAGGAAGGGAAAGGGGAGGGAAGGACAGACACTCAATAAGAACATAAGAATAAGGAATATTGCACTTAAAATAACCTAAAAACTAAAACACAAGGGAAACATTGGCACTTAAAAAATACATAAGAACATAAAACAAAGGAAGACAAGTAAAAAAGGGTTGAAGTAGCTTTTTTTGGCACTTTAAGAGGCTTTAACCTTTTTTTTTGGGACTGAAAGAGGCTTGAAGTAGCTTTTTTTTTGGGACTTGAAAGAGACTTGAAGTAGCTTTTTTTTTGGGACTTGAAAAAGGGTTGAAATAGCTTTTTTTGGGACTTGAAAGAGGCTTGAAATAGCTTTTTTTGGCACTTTTAAGAGGCTTTAACTAGCTTTTTGGCACTTTAAAAAGGCTTGAATAGTTTTTTTGGGACTTTTAAAAAGGCTGAATAGCTTTGTTTTGGCACTTTAAAAAGGCGAAGTAGCTTTTTTTGGCATTTAAAGAGGGTTGAAAATGCTTTTTTTGGCACTGAAAAAGGCTTGAAGTAGCTTTTTTTTTTCACTTGAAAGAGGCTTGAACAGCTTTTTTGGCACTTGAAAAGGCTTTAACTAGCTTTTTTTTTGGGATCGAAGAGGTTGAACTAGCTTTTTTTTTCACTTGAAAAAGGCTTGAACTGCTTTTTTTTGGGACTTTAAGAGGCTTTAACTAGCTTTTTTTGGCACTTGAAAGAGGGTTTAACTACTTTTTTTTGGCACTTGAAAGAGGTTGAACTAGCTTTTTTTGGCCTTTAAAAAGGGTTTAAAAGCTTTTTTTGGGGACTTGAAAGAGGCTTGAACTAGCTTTTTTTTTGGCACTTGAAAGAGGGTTGAACTAGCTTTTTTTTTGGCATTAAAAGGCTTTAACTAGCTTTTTTTGGCACTTTAAAGAGGGTTGAAGTAGCTTTTTTTGGGACTTTAAAAGGTTGGTAGCTTTTTTTTGGCACTTTAAAGAGGGGTGAACTAGCTTTTTTTGGATTGAAAGAGGCTTTAACTACTTTTTTTTGGCCTCGAAAAAGGGTTTAAAATAGCTTTTTTTTTCACTTTAAAAGGCTTTAACTACTTTTTTTTTGGGACTTGAAAGAGGGGTTGAATAGTTTTTTTGGGACTTGAAAGAGGCTTAAAATACTTTTTTTGGCACTTGAAAAGGCTGAATACTTTTTTGGGGCTTGAAAGAGGTTTAACTACTTTTTTTGGGGGGGTGAAAGAGGTTGAACTCTTTTTTTGGCACTTGAAAAAGGTTAAAATAGCTTTTTTTTTCACCCAAAAAACTAAGAAAAAAGGGAAACACAGACAAAAAAGGTAGGGTTTCGATTTTAACTAGCTTATTACAGGGGAAAACATTAAAAGTTTTTCTATGTAAGGGAAAAGTAGCAAAAGCTTGTTTCTATGTACAGGTAACAGTAGTACGCTATACAATAATGACACTTCTTTTAGAGAGGGCACAGATGCAAACATTGCCATGGCGTACGAGGGGATGGGGGGAGAGAGCAGAGCCGTTATCCCACAAAGGAAAACCCCAAACTTGCCAGTGCCCGAAAAAACACATTTTCAACTAAAAAGTCTGTTGTCTGTCTGTCTCTGTTCTTGTTGTTTTTTTTTCGGCTGTTTGTCTGAGTTTCTCTTCGTCGTAGTGTAGATACTCTCTAATAGGAAAAGGGAAGTTTTGTAAGAAATAGATGGATAGATGATGATAGGATCCCCCCCCACTCTCTCTCCTTTTCTTTCTCTGACTAGATACATAGGAATCTAGCAATAACAGACCGGCAGCTATTTGGCCTAAATAGGGTACTGTTTAATACAAGGAATAATAGCAATAACGACACCAGGCTAGCTATGGTCCATAACTAGGGGATCTTTGAACTACATAGGAATCATAGCAATAACAGACACCAGGGTAGCATTTGGGCCATAAAAAGGGTATATGTTGAATATAAGAATACATGCAAAACGACCGGTAGCTATTTGGCCATAAAGGGTATCTGGAACTACATAGGAAAACATGCAATAAAGGGGCCCAGGCTGCTATTGGTCCATAATAGGGTATTGTTGAACTACATAGGAATACTAGAAAAACAACACCCGGCTAGCTATTTGGCCTAAAGGATCTGTTTAACTCATAGGAAAAATAGCAATAACAGACACCAGGCTGCATTTTGGGCCATAATAGGGTATATGTTTAATATAGGGAATACATAGCAATAACAGACACCGGTCTTTGGGCCATAACTAGGGGATTTTTGAACTACATGGAAACATAGCAAAACAACACCCGGTAGTTTGGGCCAAAAGGATATGTTGAACTACATAGGAACTAGAAAAAACAGACACCAGGCTAGCTATTGGGCCATAACGAGGGTACTGTTTTAATACATCCTAACATCAACTACATGTAAAAAAAGGCGTTGGAAAAAGAACCCTGTCCCTAAAAAGATGGGAAACGTTTCGTAGTGAAGAAATGGAATGAAGTTGTAACTACAATACCCCTACCATGATCGAGGTAGGCTGGGTAGATCAATACGGATAGATGGCTTAAAAAAAGCAATAGCTGGGTAGTGGTAGTAAGGGCCCCCATAATGGAATAACAGGTCCCACCTAGCATCTTGGGTACGTGGGTTCAAATTTACATCCGGGGTGTTGGTGGGGGGGCGGGGAGAGGAAGGGTGGGTCCAACGGATGCCACCCAACACCTCAGCCCCCCAGGGCCCTCTGCCGCACCGTGACTCCTGCGGGGTGGGCATAAAAACCCTGATGGGCGGGGAAGAGAAGGTTTACTGCGTAAGGATGTTGACGGATGGAGTGGGGGGGCCCTACCCCATAACCAACCACACTACCACAAAACCACCCCAGCAAAAAAATAAATCCCCCTTAACCCAAAAAACTGTCAAAATCACAGAAAAAATAAAAAAAAAAAAAAAAAAACCAAACTAAAAAAAAAAAAAAATTTAAAAAAAAAAAAAATCCAAGTATAAAAAGCCAAAAAAAAAAAAAAAAAAAATTTAGTAAAATTAATTCCACAAAAAAAAATAATAATAAAATTAATTTTGTACCCAAAAAAAAAAAAAAAAAAAAAATAAAAAAAATAAAACCCCCACCACACTACCACCCCCTCACCTCAATGGTCATGTGCCGGGGTCCACCAGTGATTTTTTTTCCTGTAGCCACAGCAGCCTGCCGTGCACTGCCTGCAGCACCCGATGGATGGTGGGGCTTACCAAGGTCCCGGAGGTGGTAGTTACTGAGGGCCCCTGGCCATCACCACAACGCTGCAAGATCCACCGGCCGTCTCCCGGGCCGCCAACACCGGCCCTTTAGTGCCCGCAAAATGGGAGAGGTAGGTTTAAAACACACCACACAGACAAGAAGACTAGACTGGGAAAAAAAGAAAAAAGGCCCCTACAAAAGGAATACAAAACAATAGGAAAAGGGGAGCCTGAAAAAATAAAGAAGGTCAGAGGTCGGGCATACACAGACAAACACACACACACCATGAGTGAGGAAATGGGCCCAAACAAAAGAGCAGAGGAAAGTATTTGTGGGAAAAGAACGGATAATCAAAAAAAAAGGTCGTAAAAGATCGGAGTATCTCTGGAAGATAACAGTGAAGCGGCACCTGCGGAGCGCCAGGCGCCAAATATTACCAATGAAGCATTTTTACAGTGGGCGTGATGAAAATGTACACAGTAGTTTAAATATGTATATCACGTTTCAGCGTTTTTTTTTATGCTTTTTAGCTGCAAGTATAGACCGTTTACCGATTTCCACTACCGGCGGGTTTTTTTCCCGGGCTTGGGGCGACGACGGACGGTAGCACACTCAGGTAAATAAAACACTAATGGCGGCCTCTACCTGTTAGGTAGCCAACTTTGTAGATATCTTTGTCATTGTTCATTTATTTAAGCCCTAAGCTACATGACACAGGATGAAGACACAACATGGACACAGACTCTCCCGATAGCGCCCCTCTAAGACTGTCCTGAAAATCATGGATTGTAGAAACAGCCGTCCTCGCAGAGATGCCCCTTCTCCCACTGCCTGATCATGGATGTACAATGTCAGCTATTAACGCCCACCACAAATGCGGCTGGTACAACAGAACAAACGTTGTCCTGGCGACTTTAGTTGTTATCTACGGTAAATATATATATAATAATAATACTATATACTAAGATATAACTATAATACTCACAACACTGGATAGCAACGCGTCCTTGAGTTTGATGAGTGCAATGCAGCATTTCCAGGGCCTCCAGGCGGAGTGGACGTAGATGGAATCCACTTTGAGAGCCCAACCAATGGTGGAGAGACAGATGACATCTTCTCCACCTCATCACTCACCACCTTGTGGTCTGACTCTGTGTGGACGACAGGGAGACGTGGAAGAGTGAGTGGATATGTGGAATAGCCTGGACAGTGAAATTATAGATGCCAAATGTAGTCATGTTTTTAAGAGGTAAGATTGAGCCATTGAGAACAAGGAGACGGGACCCCCTCCACGTACGTACCTCACTGTCCTGTACCACTACTAGCTAAACACGCCACACACAACACACACACACACCATGGCTCACCTTATACACAAAACGGTCTATCTGTCCCTGTCTGTCTGTCCCTCAACACACCCACACACACCACTGTCGCAACAAGGATAGTGTGTAGATGCGACAGGGCCTCAACCTTATACACTAAAACGTCTATCTGTCTGTCCTGTTCTCTCTGCTGTCTGTCTGTCTCACCCACATCACCCAAACGACACAGGGAGCCCTCACCTTATACACAAAAACTGTCTATCTGGGTCCTGTCTCTGTCTCATCTTCCTGTCCTGTCTGTTCTCTCTTCCAGTAACGAACACACACACACACACGGGC
>JACEEZ010007707.1:132453-139953 GCA_016584305.1 Chionoecetes opilio
GGTCATGTTCTCTGGCTGTAGATTTTTTCCCCAATTAAAAGAAAATAGTCTGTACTTGCAAAGTCACTATCTTAATGACAGCTAAAGCAAAGATAGTATACATATACTAGTCAGACAATTTTGAAATGACTTACTACGGAGTGAAACTTTTTAATAAGGTGACCAGGACAAGCAGCTGTTTATACAAAATTTTCTCAAAATTCCGTTGAATTAAACCATTCCGTCTGATTTCACTAGGTATATGAAATGAGAATTAATAATATACTCAATGTGACCTTTATTTCATCAATCTTACAAGTGGAGGAAAATCTGCAGCCAGCTTGTGTTACATGATGACACTTCTTCCCCTGGCGTACTGTGGGCTCAGCAGAGGAGACCACCACTCATCTGTGGGGTACATGGACAATGTAGTAGTAGTGTGTGGGTGTTACGTTGAAAAATAAACTCTAGAATTAAATTGTTTGAATACTATTGATATCTCAGACCTTTATATATATCAGCATAATCTGTGTGCATGTTGCTCCATTACTTAAGCTGCAGTTCTGGTATTATATATATATATATATATATATAGTAAAAATTTGCTGAGGAAAATAGTAACTTGTAGAACTAAATAGCCAAGCAAGCATATGCATATTAGTAATATATATAAAATGCTTTCATTCGAGCCACAGTAAGATGTCTAAGGAGCAACTTGATTATTGAGTACTAACTATAAAACTATATTTGACAAGTCTCTAAAAAAAACACGTCAAGATACCGTTCAGGTGGTGTCCCTGCAGACAAGGTGGATGGCAGGTGTTGTGTGGGAGCGTTATGTTCTTTGGCCGACGTGTGTATATCTTCGCCCATCTTCTGTACGCTGAAGTCTTACCACGTGTCTCGCAGCTTCCTTATTTTCTCATTTCCTCCGGCAACACACTTTGGAGAGCTGTGCCTGTGAAAGGAAGGGGGTGAGGCCATTGTTATCTACACACACAAAAGGAATAGATTAGGATTAGCCTTGCTGTAATCATTCGTTCTGTCATTAAGATAGTACATCAAACTTCATCGAACTATCTTAATGACAGAACAAAGGATTACAGCTAAAGCCCGAAGCAAAGTCACTATTTTTACTCCTGTTATAATTTTGTGAAAAATCTTCTGAAATCAAAATGACTAAGATTACACGACCCAATAAAAGTTCACTTTAAAACGATGACCTGGCTGCAGTTCTATACAAATTGCGGTATTTACAATGTCTTCAAAAAGCCGCAGCGAAACTTATCGGCTTGACTGTGAAACTACTTATCCGATTGTGAAAAAAAGTGGTTGGCGTCTGATTCCCTGATGAATATATCCACAAGTCATTGATGGATGGGATTGTGTGAATGGGTGTCTCAATTGTAGATAATCTTTTCTATTTCCAAGGGGATTCACACAGATTGGTTAACAACAATCAACATTTCTACCTTCCTAACTAAGACTCTGGGCCTCACAGGGTCCCATGCCGGTGTTAGGCATCCTAACAAAATTCATGTCAACAGCCTCAGGTTTTCTGTAAAAGGAGTTACAATCTACACCTAGTTCCAATAACAATTCATTTACATATGCTTCAAATTCGTCTTGTAAGAGAATTTCTGTTACGTTACAAACTAACATAACTTGGTTGGAATCCTTTTCACTAAATTCCTTGCAATAGCTGCGCAATTTCTTTCTGTACTCATGTGTTTCATTTGTGTCATTTAACATGTCTACATTACTATTTGGTGTACTTATGTTTGTTTCTTCTATTGAATTTTCAGGTGTCCTTTCTACGTCGTTAGTGTTGTCTATCTGTGTCTTAGTCATATTGTTTTCTAAGGTGATCTGCATGTTTGATTATTTCCTCTCCCTAGTCTAGAGATTGATCTTGAACTTGTTTCCACCTGCTCTTGCAATTATTTTATAAGGACCTTAAACTTGGGTGATAACTTATTACTGTGGGCGATAGGTACATGGAGTTTTGCCATTACTATATCTCCATGTCATAACTTTACATGGCGTGCCGTTTTATGTTGCTGTTTCTGCATTTCCTCTAAGTATTCTTTTATGTGGCTTCTTACTCTCTGGTGAATGACTTGAAATTTGTATAATCTATTTGCCACGTAATCATTCTGATTATACACAGGCTTGGGTTCTGCATCTAAGAGTTCATATGGAAGAACTTTATCTTCCCCAAACAATATGTAATGTGACGTTTCTCCGGTGGCTGAGTTTATCTGGGAATTCAGTGCACATTTGACATGTGGGATCCACGTATCCCATGCCATACTGTACGGATCAATTAGACTCCTCAAACAGGTTATTACTTTGCGGTTCAGTCTTTCTACCACTCCATTACTCTGAGGTCTATAGGCTTGTACATTTATTTTCTTGATGTTAAATAATTTACATAGTCCTTCGAGTATCTGATTGTTGAACTCTGTACCGTTGTCTGACACAATTACCTTTGGTGTCGTGAAATTGCAAATTATTTACTCGAATATTATTGATGCGACCGTTTCAGCCTTTTTATTATTCATGGGCTGTATGATGCAATATCGGGAAAAATAATCGATGGCGACTAGCAAGTATTTGTATCCATTTTCTGACAGTGGAAGCTCGAGTGTATCGATGTGAACTCTTTCCCATGGTTTCTGGGGTATAGGGTACGTTAGCATTGATGCTGGGGAACGCGTGTTACCCTTCACTTCGGCGCAAATCGTGCAGTTATCTACGTGGAAATATATGTCTTTTCTCATGCCTGGCCAGAAGTACTTTAGTTGTGCTTGCTTGTAAGCCTTATTTTTTCCGGGGTGTCCGCTGTGGGCACTGTTATGGAGCATCTTTAATACTTCTGGGACTAGTGTCTGAGGGATTACTAATTGTTTCACTATACCTCGTGTTACGTCTTTGCATACTATTTCTGCGTTTCTGTATAATAATTCATTGCACATTTTGAAATCGTTTATCTTGTATTTAGCGGGTAGTTGTGGTTCTTGACTACCTGTCGGGTCTGTTAGGTACGTTACTACTGTGCTCCACATGGCATCCTTTTCCAGTTCTGTGCTGACTAGGTCTGTATCTAGTGTGATTAATTCTTCAATACTACATATTGAGGTCATTACCTCTGTTTCTGGGCTAATGTTCCTCGAGAGGGCGTCTGCGGCTACGTTTTTCTTTCCTGGTATGTATTCAAAACTGACTTCGTAATTCTGTAACGTCGTGAACCATCTGGCGAGTCTGCCTCTGAGGTTTTTATGCTTGAACAGGTTCTGTATTGCTGTGTGATCAGTCCACACTTTTATCTTGTAACCTAGCAATGTGTCTATAATTTTTCTAGACGGTAAATTACTGCTAATATGAGATAAGATTTTCATCCTATCTAGACACTTTGCAAGTACCAAATACAAATTAATGCTAAAGTCTCACGTTCTGTGATGCAGTAATTCTTTTCTGCGGTTGTGCATAGTCTAGATGCATAAGCTATCGGTGGGAACGTTCCCTTTCTTTCCTGCATTAATATTCCTCCTAGCCCTATATCTGAGGCGTCGGTGCATAGGATAAATTCCTTCCTGTAATCTGGGAAGATTAGTACTGGTGAATTGGTTAGTTTCGATTTGAGCGTTTCAAATGCTTGCTCTTGAGCGTGTCCCCAAGTAAAAATCTGATTCTTTTTCAATAGTGTGTTTAGGGGTTGTGCTATACCGGCGTATCCCTTTATAAAGATTCTATAATAACCTGTTAGACCAAGGAAACTCCTTACTTTCTCAACTGTGGTGGCACTGGAGAATTTCTTACGGCGTCGAGTTTGGACTGTACTGTTCTTAATCCATGTTTATCTATTTGGTGTCCTAGGTAAATAACCTTGTCTTGTAGGAAAGTACATTTCTCTATTTTCACTTTCAATCCGGCTGATGCTAGCCTAGAGAAAACCAAGTCTAGTTTCTTAAAATATTCCTCTGCCGTCTGTGATACTATGAGTATGTCGTCTAGGAATACACTTGCTGTGTTTCCTATAAGTCCTTGCAACACTGTGTTCATCAGTCTTATGTACGTTAATGGACTGTTTGATAATCCAAATGGCATGCGTTTAAATCTGTAGTGTCCAGTCGGTGTGGAAAAAGCTGTCATGTCTTTAGATTCATCTTGCATTTCTATCTGCCAGAAGGCTGACTTTATGTCTATTGTGCTAATTTTAGGTCCCCTTAGAGCTAGTGCACTAAGCTATAGGATAGGAAAGATCGCCACCAGGGCAAACCCTGGGTATACAGGCAACCAATTCCAACATCTGGTTACACATTACCAGGCTACACATAGATAAATCTGAAAAAGAAACATACGTCTGGCAACGCCGTGCCATCTGACCGAGGCCGGCTGTTCGCCAGCCGGCTCGGAGCCATCATTCTTCTTTTTGCCTTCATCACGTCAACACCTGCTGCGCTCCTGTAACACGTGTTGTTTCTATCAGGCCATATGGTAGCACCTGCTGTTTTTTTCGTGTTTACGTGGTGTGTGTGAAGTTTACCATTCATGCTTGAATCTTCTGAGGTTTTAGGGATGGNTCTCTCTCTCTCTCTCTCTCTCTCTCTCGTCTCCTCTCTCTCTCTCTCTCTCTCTCTTCTCTCTCTCTCTCTCTCACCACGGAATATAATACAATAAACCGACACAAACAAAAGTCGGGAAAATCGGGTGTAATAAGCTGGTATTAATCGTACAGAGGATCATAATCGGTTCGTTAGGTATAGAATGACAGCTTGATGAAAAAAGGAAAGTTATACCACAATGGAGGATCGAGTTAACGAAAGATATTACTTAAGAAGGGGAGATATTTTTTACCGAGTTTGGATTACGTCTGCGGAAAATGAATTAAGGAAGTGTTGTTGTGGGGGAATTTAGAAAGACTTTATTGTATGTTTGTGTGTGTGGTGTGTGTGTGTGTGTGTGTGTGTGTGTGTGTGTGTTGTGTGTGTGGTGTGTGTGTGTGTGTGTGTGTGTGTGTGTGTTTGTGTTAAGGAAAGTGAGTGAGAAAAAGGAAAAGAGTGAAAAGAAACGGGGACAAGGAGGAGGAAAAGTGAGGAGACAAGAACAGGAGAAAAGAGGGAGGAAGAAAGAAAAGGTGTGTGTGTGTGTATGTGTGTGTGTGTGTGTGTTTGTGTGTTGTGTGTGTGTGTGTGTGTGTGTGTGTGTGTGTGTGTGTGTGTGTGTGTGTGTGTGTGTGTGTGTGTGTGTGTGGTGTAAAACAAGAATGACATGAACGTAACATAAATCATTCCCCCCCCGTGATATATCATGTGACATGAGACTGACCTGATTTATGGCGTTCGAGGTGAAATTGGAGCTTTTATTTCCTCCTCCTCCTCCTCCTCCTCCTTCTCTACGCCTTACCATCTCGTTTATCATTGTCTTGTTAAGGGAGTAGTATTGGGAGTGGGTGTAGCCTTGGGTGGGAGGTGGGTGGGTAAGGATATGTCAGTGCAGTCAACCACGAAATTACATCGAACGTCACCGACACCGACGCCTTGCTACTTCGTGGCGGCTTCTGCAGGCTAGTGACGCGGCCTGTCACGTCTTGCACCTTCGTAACGCGTCCATTAACAGTTTACTTCTTTGTAATGCGTCTTGTAACACATTACTCCTTTGTAACGCGTCCTGTAATAGTGTACTCCTTTGTAACGCGTCCTGTAATAGTGTACTCCTTTGTAACGCGTCCTGTAATAGTGTACTCCTTTGTAACGCGTCCTGTAATAGTGTAATCCTTTGTAACGCGTCCTGTAATAGTGTACTCCTTTGTACGCGTCCTGTAATAGTGTACTCCTTTGTAACGCGTCCTGTAATAGTGTACTTCTTTGTAACGCATCCTGTAACACATCATTCCTCCGTAACGCATCTCATAACGTCCTGTATCTTAGTAACGCGTCCTGTAAAGTCCTAGTGCTTGGTGACGAGATCCTGTAACGTCCTACACTTCGTTGAGACATCCTGCACCAGAGTTACAGGTCCTACTGCTTAGCGACGCGTCCTGTACCGTCCTGCTCCCGTGTGACTGTTCCTGCAGCCTTAACACTCTTCCTAGTAGTAGCAGTAGTAGAAGTAGTAGCAATACAGTAAGGATAGAAGTGGCAGTAGTAGTGTATCTATGTTGTTGTTGTATAGTCGTGATCTTCGTCGAAACTCAATGCCACTCTCTGTACAGGCGTGTGGCAGGCCTGCTCCCTACAGCATGGTGACGGAGGAGGCCTTGTCGGGGGAAGGAGGGCGCGGCAGCTTGAAGGACGTGGAGTCTTTAGTGGTTGAAGGGTGGACGTCCAGGCTGGCGAGACGGACCTCCTGTGGCTCACCTCCGCCCACCCCGCTGCGCTGCCTTCGCCAAGGCCTCAGACCTTCACCGTCCTGCCTGTGTGAGAGTCTACGGAGGGCGGCCAGAAGGGGCGGCCATACCTGCGGGAGAATCACACCTGAGCTTCCCTATACCCGATGATAAATGTGAGTTAGGAAGACGAGAAAATGGAAAACAAGAAGTAGAAAGGGATATAAAGAAAGGAGAGGCTTAGATAGTAGAAGAACATGGAAGATTGATAATGTAATTATTTTTTTGTCATTAGAATCACATCTGAGTTTCACTGCTTAATGATAAATGTGAGTTAGGAAGACGAGGTGGTAAAAATACAAGAAGTAGGAAGGGGTAGAAGGAGAAACTTAGATAGTAGAAGAGTATGGAAGATTGATAATTTATAAGGATGTTTTTGGCATGAGAACCACACCTGAGCTTCCCTACTTATTGATTAATATGAGTTAGGAAGACAAGGTAGTGGAAAACAAGAAGTAGGAAGGAAAAGAAGGATTAGGAGAAGCTTAGATAGTGGAGGATTGATAATATGATATCATTTTTGGCATTCAAGAGGTAGAGAGTGATGGACAAAGGTTGGAGGCGCTGGTGAGGGTGGAGGAGAATATTTATGACTCACATCTCGAGGTCTCGCTGTGAGTAAGACGAGAGGGTACACACACGTGAGCGAGAAGATCTTGAGCCAGTAGGACACCACCTGTTTGGGGGGAAGGAATACGTGAGGAAGAGTGGTTGTGATCCTGTATGTCTCTCTCTCTCTCTCTCTCTCTCTCTCTCTCTCTCTCTCTCTCTCTCTCTCTCTCCCTCTCTCTCTCTCTCTCTCTCTCTCTCTCTCTCTCTCTCTCTCTCTCTCTCTCTCTCTCTCTCTCTCCTCTCTCTTCTCTTCTCCTTCTCTCTCTCGCTCTCTCTCTCTCTCTCTCTCTCTCTCTCTCTCCTCTCTCTCCTCCTCTTCTCTCTCTCCTCTCTCTCTCTCTCTCTCTCTCTCTCTCTCTCTCTCTCTCTCCTCTTCTTCTCTCCTCTCTCTCTCTCTCTCTCTCTCTCTCTCTCTCTCTCTCTCTCTCTCTCTCTCTCTCTCTCTCTCTCTCTCTCTCTCTCTCTCTCTCTCTCTCTCTCTTCTCTCTCTCTCTCTCTCCCCTCTCTCTCTCTCTCTC
>JACEEZ010007707.1:144953-147453 GCA_016584305.1 Chionoecetes opilio
GAGAGGGATCTGAGTGGTGTTGAGAGGGATATGAGTGATGTTGAGAGGGATCTGAGTGGTGTTGAGAGGATCTGAGTGGTGTTGAGAGGGATCTGAGTGGTGTTGAGAGGGATATGAGTGATGTTGAGAGGGATCTGAGTGTGTGTTGAGAGGGATCTGAGTGATGTTGAGAGGGATCTGAGTGGTGTTTGAGAGGGATATGAGTGATGTTGAGAGGGATCTGAGGGGTGTGTTGAGAGGGATATGAGGGGTGTTGAGAGGGATCTAAGTGGTGTTGAGAGAAATATGAGTGGTGTTGAGAGGGATCTGAGTGATGTTGAGAGGGATCTGAGTGGTGTTGAGAGGGATATGAGTGATGTTGAGAGGGATCTGAGTGGTGTTGAGAGGGATCTGAGTGGTGTTGAGAGGGATCTGAGTGGTGTTGAGAGGGATGTGAGTGATGTTGAGAGGGATCTGAGTGGTGTTGAGAGGGATCTGAGTGGTGTTGAGAGGGATCTGAGTGGTGTTGAGAGGGATATGAGTGATGTTGAGAGGGATCTGAGTGGTGTTGAGAGGGATCTGAGTGGTGTTGAGAGGGATCTGAGTGGTGTTGAGAAGGATCTGAGTGGTGTTGCGAGGGATCTGAGTGGTGTTGAGAGGGATCTGAGTGGTGTTGAGGGGCATATGAGTGGTGTTGATAGGGATATGAGTGGTGCTGAGAGGGATCTGAGTGGTGTTGAGGGGCATATGAGTGGTGTTGAGGGGGATATGAGTGGTGTTGAGAGGGATATGAGTGGTGTTTAGAGGGATATGAGTGGTGTTGAGAGGGATCTGAGTGGTGTTGAGAGGGATCTGAGTGGTGTTGAGGGGCATATGAGTGGTGTTGAGAGGGATATGAGTGGTGTTGAGAGGGATATGAGTGGTGTTGCGAGGGATCTGAGTGGTGTTGAGAGGGATCTGAGTGGTGTTGAGGGGCATATGAGTGGTGTTGAGAGGGATATGAGTGGTGTTGAGAGGGATATGAGTGGTGTTGATAGGGATATGAGTGGTGTTGAGGGGCATATGAGTGGTGTTGAGAGGGATATGAGTGGTGTTGAGAGGGATATGAGTGGTGTTGAGGGGGCTATGAGTGGTGTTGAGAGGGATATGAGTGGTGTTGAGAGGGATCTGAGTGGTGTTGAGGTGTTAATGGCACCCCTGTCGCCACTGTTAGTGCCACGTTCTTGCTAAGCACCGTTTGCCATGCCCGTTGGTCATGCATGGGTTGGAATAATCAGTTGGTTATCTTTCTTGGTTTTAATAAAGGATAACAAAGTACTTTCATTCACTTGTAATATTCAGGGACTCTCACTTTCACTCTGTGTTCACTCGCGTGTAGAATGTTCAATGTCTCTCACTCTGTCTCTCGTGTTCACTCTGTCTCTCGTGTTCACTCTGTCTCACGGATGTTTGAATCGTGAGGTGGCCTCGCACACTCAGTCACGTGTGTGTCTTTCGTGGACCAAAAGTTATCTGCCCAAAAAGTGAGAGTCTTTTCACAACTAACCTATGAACATGACGTCACGTCACGTCACGTTTTGGAGCTACCAATAAGAGACAAGACATACACTGTCCTCCCTTTCTCTTCAGCCAATCATGAAAGGCAAGGAAAGGCTGAATTTACACTTTTCGTTATCTAAACCTTAATCTTTGTTTTGACAAGCAGGAAGAATTATCGGTTTTACAAGAATTCTGGCGTACATTTTCTCGCTCTCTCTCTCGCTAATAAATAAATCTAGCTAACTTATTTCTATCCTTATTCAGACTAAAACACCTATTACAGAGGGGCATATGAGTGGTGTTGAGAGGGATATGAGTGGTGTTGAGAGGGATATGAGTGGTGTTGAGAGGGATATGAGTGGTGTTGCGAGGGATATGAGTGGTGTTGGGAGGGATATGAGTGGTGTTGAGAGGGATATGAGTGGTGTTGGGAGGGATATGAGTGGTGTTGAGAGGGATATGAGTGGTGTTGGGAGGGATATGAGTGGTGTTGAGAGGGATATGAGTGGTGTTGAGAGGGATATGAGTGGTGTTGAGAGGGATATGAGTGGTGTTGAGAGGGATATGAGTGGTGTTGAGAGGGAAATGAGTGGTATTGAGAGGGATCTGAGTGGTGTTGAGAGGGATATGAGTGGTGTTGAGAGGGATATGAGTGGTGTTGAGAGGGATATGAGTGGTGTTGAGAGGGATATGAGTGGTGTTGAGAAGGATATGAGTGGTGTTGAGAGGGATATGAGTGGTGTTGAGAGGGATATGAGTGGTGTTGGGTGGTGGGGAAGACCTACATTAAATGGGGTTGGTAATCACTAAATGCCTTTAAAGAAATTATTCGGTGCCGATACGAATACAAGTTGGTGATGATGATGGTGGTGATGATGATGAAGAGTCCCTTATGTGATATGCTATTTAGGATCAAGAAGTTTAACGACCGTGGTGATAGGAAGAAGAGGAGGAGGGGGAGGAGGAGGAGGCTTGACACAAC
>JACEEZ010007707.1:149953-157453 GCA_016584305.1 Chionoecetes opilio
GTGTTGAGTGGGATATGAGTGGTGTTGAGTGGGATATGAGTGGTGTTGAGAGGGATATGAGTGGTGTTGAGTGGGATATGAGTGGTGTTGAGTGGGATATGAGTGGTGTTGAGTGGGATATGAGTGGTGTTGAGTGGGATATGAGTGGTGTTGAGTGGTGTTGAGTGGGATATGAGCGGTGTTGAGAGGGATATAAGTGGTGTTGAGTGGGATATGAGTGGTGTTGAGTGGGATATGAGTGGTGTTGAGTGGGATATGAGTGGTGTTGAGTGGGATATGAGTGGTGTTGAGAGGGATATGAGTGGTGTTGAGGGGGATATGAGTGGTGTTGAGGGGGATGTGAGTGGTGTTGAGTGGGATATGAGTGGTGTTGAGTTTGATATGAGTGGTTTTGAGAGGAATATGAGTGGTGTTGAGTGGGATATGAGTGGTGTTGAGTGGGATATGAGTGGTGTTGAGGGGGATGTGAGTGGTGTTGAGTGGGATATGAGTGGTGTTGAGTGGGATATGAGTGGTGTTGAGAGAATATGAGTGGTGTTGAGTGGGATATGAGTGGTGTTGAGTGGGATATGAGTGGTGTTGAGTGCGATATGAGTGGTGTTGAGAGGGATATGAGTGGTGTTGAGGGGGATGTGATTGGTGTTGAGTGGGATATGAGTGGTGTTGAGAGGAATATGAGTGGTGTTGAGTGGGATATGAGTGATGTTGAGAGGAATATGAGTGGTGTTGAGAGGAATATGAGTGGTGTTGAGAGGGATATGAGTGGTGTTAAGAGGGATATGAGTGGTGTTGAGAGGGATATGAGTGGTGTTGAGTGGGATATGAGTGGTGTTGAGAGGGATATGAGTGGTGTTGAGAGGGATATGAGTGGTGTTGAGAGGGATATGAGTGGTGTTGAGTGGGATATGAGTGGTGTTGAGAGGGATATGAGTGGTGTTGAGAGGGATATGAGTGGTGTTGAGTGGGATATGAATAGTGTTGAGAGGGATATGAGTGGTGTTGAGAGGGATATGAGTGGTGTTGAGAGGGATATGAGTGGTGTTGAGAGGGATATGAGTGGTGTTGAGAGGGATATGAGTGGTGTTGAGTGGGATATGAATAGTGTTGAGAGGGATATGAGTGGTGTTGAGAGGGATATGAGTGGTGTTGAGAGGGATATGAGTGGTGTTGAGTGGGATATGAGTGGTGTTGAGTGGGATATGAGTGGTGTTGAGTGAGATATGCCTTAGATTTTAACAGCTTAACTTTCCCTCGTCACACCTTGCTGTGTGCCTTCCCTCCTCTAGTCAAGCTTTTAGTTAGTATAGGAGCCTATGGAGAGTGTTTAATATTTATTTACTTGAATAAAAAATAAATAGATAATTAAAATAAGGGTTGAAGTATGGGAGTAAAGTGATTATTTAAGTGGCTCGTTGAATAGCATGCAGGAAGAGACGGAAAAATCAATAGCTAATGAAGAAATATTGATGTTTATGCCACTGTATTATCGTGTGTGTGTGTATTATTCACCCATGGTTTTGTCCACGCGAGTCGGTCCCGCGATCGCCAGTTTCACCCTCCCTGTGCGAGCTTGGAGCTCATTATTACCGATCTTACGGTAATGCTGCGATCTCACACACTACACACCCCGATCCCCGTGCTCAAGGGGGACAGTAACCGCCCAAATTTATCAGTGAAAAATCCCCTGGAGCAGTGATGATTTTAACCGGCTACCACATAATGGCAGGCCAGCGCGCTATCCACTTGACCATCGTGGTGTGTGTGTGTGTGTGTGTGTGTGTGTGTGAGTGTGTGTGTGTGTGTGTGTGTGTGTGTGTGTGTGTGTGTGTATTCATCTAGTAGTATTTTACAGGGCCTGAGCTACACTTGTATGGCCCCGTCGCCATATCAACATTCTTATCATTCATCCTTAGTGCTTAGTGTTGGCCGAAGCCATCACCCCGGGAGACAGGTCACAAATCCCCGGCTAACACCAGGTACCCATTCACTGCTGGGTGGACAGGGGCTCGGCCCAGCTCGGGTTTTAAGGAAACAGCCCATCTGTCTCCGCTCCGCCCGGGGATCGAACCCGGGACTTCTCGGTTGTGAACCGAGCGTGCTACCTCTACACTACGGAGCACCCGTGTGTGTGGTGTGTGTGTGTGTGTGTGTGTGTGTGTGTGTGTGTGTGTGTGTGTGTGTGTGTGTGTGTGTGTCGATGATTGGCTGACGTCATCGCGTAGGCAGCCAAAGAAATGCCAGAATGGACAGTATAAAATGCGTCTAGGAACCAATCAGCTGCGAGGGAAATATATGATCGTCGAAATCTATAATAATATAAGCGAAAGTGTGTGTGTGTGTGTGTGTGTGTGTGTGTGTGTGTGTGTGTGTGTGTGTGTGTGTGTGTGTGTGTCCGCTCCAGGTGCCGCCCCCTGTGGCGGAATCCCCTCATATGGCACATTTTGGGAACTGGCTCGAGCAGGGGAAGGTTTTAAGCCCATTTATGAGATGATCCGATCACTTTTTTTTTTTTTTTTTTTATCAGCCTATTAGCGAGAATTGTGAAAAAAAGTGGGTTGCGAGAATTGAGGAAACCTTGATGTAGGGTGATGGGTAATGGGTGAGTGAATGGGTGGGGTGATGGGTAATGGATGTGGGGTGATGGGTGAGTGAATGGGTGGGGGGTGATGGGTGATGGGTGAGGGAATAGATGGGGGGGTGATGGGTAATGGGTGAGTGAATGGGTGTGTGGTGATGGATAATGGGTGAGTGAATGGGTGGGAGGTGGTGGGTAATGGGTAAGTGAATGGGTGGGGGGTGATGGGTAATGGGTGAGTGAATGGGTTGGGGGTGATGTGAATAGGTTGGCGTTAATACATACATTTCTACATCCATGATTTCAGGAAAGCTAGAAGGGGCTATCTGGAGAGTCTGTGTTTGGTGGGCCTTCGGCCCACCAATAGCCCTCCGCAGGAGCTAGCCAAAAAGTCCGCCCGGAGGGCGGCTTTGCGGCTAGTATTATATAAAGAGCATTCTAATCTGTCAGAAATCCTTGTTACCCGGGATTTGACATTCAGCTAACCTTGTATATCAAGTTTCTTTACATTTTAACCAGCTAACATTTATATAACACATAAGACAGCCAGACATATACAAGGACAAATAGATGGACAAAACACACGTATACATCATACATTACAGATTATTTACCTCAACGCTTCAGTTACATTTATCGTTTATCACATGAGTTATATATTTTGAGATAAAAACAATTAACTTTTGATTGGTATGGCCGCGTGTGGGTGGCGTAAAAAGGACTGCAAGGGGCGATACGTGCCCTGTTTATATAGGCAGGAGTGGCTGACTGTCGCCTGGGGATGCTCAGACAGGCGAAGCAGAGTTTGCGTCCCTCTGACCTGACATCCGCCCCCTCAGCCTCCTCGGCGTCCTCACTACCTCATCGCATAATCATTACGCTATTAATAACCTAATAAAGGAGATGTAGGAGAAGTTATTACAGCTAGTAATCAGGGTAGAACAAGAAGTAACGGGCTCAAACTGGTAAAACGTAGATTTAAAAAGGAAATAGGGGAAAACTGGTTCACGAATAGGGTGGAAAATTATTAGAATGGACTCAGTCGTTAGGTATAGTTAGTGCGGAGTCAATAGGGAGCTTTAAAAAGAGGTTAGATAATGTCATGGATGGGGATGAAAGGTGTAGGTAGATAGAATAGAAGGTCTCGCGGCCTCTTGTAGTTTCCATATTTTCTTATGTTCTTATGCTATTATGTAACCAAAGTAACTACAGTAGTATCGAGGCATTGCACCACTAGTGAAGGATATGGTTCAGCCTTCACTAACTCAAATAACTGTCTGATTAGTAAGCTAAGGTGCTGCAATTTTTTTTTTTTTTATTATTTCTATTTTTTATACATCACAAAGGACTGGCCAAGGGCACAACAAAAATGGGTAACACAAAGCCCACTTAGTTGCCAGTCCCTATAAAGAAGACAGTAAGAAAATAAAATAAAAAAGAGGGGTGCACCGATATATTAATACTTGGATTGCATGATACATATGCCAGCCGATATTATGTGATCACCTGTGTTAAGTTCAGGAGATAATAACACTAGGACGCGATTCAGGTGTCATAAGAGAGTGATAGATTGTACATTAACTAAATTGACTCACCCCTCTTTTTTATTTTATTCTCTTACTGTCTTCTTTATAGGGACTGGCAACTAAGCGGGCTTTGTGTTACCCATTTTTGTTGTGCCCTTGGCCAGTTCCTTGTGATGTAAAAAAAAAAAAAAAAAACATAACACAGTGAGCTTATACTAACACGTCCCAAGATAATTGTTCTGTTAGTCACCGAAGTAAACTCAAACGTCCCTCTTCACCTTTAGAAATAAAAATATAATACAGCTAGAATATGACCATGATTGTTGTGAGCTCCACCTCATATAAGTTATCTCCCTGTAGTTCCAACTTGCCTCGAAGTAAACAATGGTGCACTTTAGCTTGGAATTTCGAGACGCCGTGAAGCATTGAAGGAACAAGGAGGTCGTTGGTTGAATTCGTACCATCATCACATTGTCATTGGGCGATACTACACAATTACTTTAATCAATATTAAGACTGACGTAGAAGACAATTATGTTTTTCCAGAACGTCAACTCCAAGATTGTGTTATGTAACTGCGAGGGACGGAATGATGAGGAAAACAGAGCATCGAGGCGAAATCTCTGAGGAATGAAAGCTAGGCACGTCAAAAGAATAGTAGCTTTGAAGTATTTGTGAGCTCGTCTATAATACATACTGTGAAAGTGCAGGTGGAGGAGGAGGAGGAGGAGGAGGAGGAGGAGGAGGAGGAGGAGGAGGAAGCGAACCACAGAGGGAAAAAGAGACGGAGTATTGGTAAGTCTTTATCAACTCCAATACTCCAAGTTCCAAGAAAAGCGATGTCATTGTCAATATACATCAAACGCAGAGTCAGTCAATAACGTGAGTGTTGATAGTAGTGCCTCCAACACCTTTGTATGAACTCTGACATGCACTCAATGATTAAAGTCAAGACCCGTGTGTGTGTGTGTGTGTGTGTGTGTGTGTGTGTGTGTGTGTGTGTATAGACTCGAGATAACAGGTGCAAGTCTCACTACAACAACCTCTTTGCCTTATTCCTCGCCTTGCTTTGAAGTGTCGCTCACATGCTAGCCAGAACACAGGGTCTCTGATATACTCTGAACTTTGTGATGGTAGGAGGGACGGAGCGAGGCCAGAGCGGGTCGAAAAATGGCAGGAAAGACAGGAAAGAGAGAGAGAGAGAGAGGAGAGAGAGAGAGAGAGAGAGAGAGAGAGGAGAGAGAGAGAGAGAGAGAGGAGAGGAGAGAGAGAGAGAGAGAGAGAGAGAGAGAGAGAGAGAGAGAGAGAGAGAGAGAGAGAGAGAGAGAGAGAGAAAAGAAAAAAAAACAGGGCCTGGATGGTGCGAAAAAGGCGGATAAAATAACAAAGAAAGACAGACTATGACGTGATATCCTTTGCCAAAACTGACTTCAGGACGCAAACTACCACCCCCATCACTATTACTACTACAACCACTACTACTACTACTACTACTACTACTACTACTATACTACTACTACTACTATACTACTACTACTACTACTACTACTACTACTACTACTACTACTACTACTACTACTACTACTACTACCACCACCACCACCACACACACACACCACACACTACACTACTACAACTACACACACACTACTACCACTACTACTACTACTAACTACTACTATACTACTACTACTACTACTACTACTACTACTACTACTACCGACTCTACCTACACCCCTATACCATACTCTCACTACACTACCTAAATAGCACCACTACCTTCAATCAGCAGCACACAAGCTACTCCGCCACCCGTAGGGCACGACTTCAATTGAGCAGCACAAGGTCGACAGTGACCAGGTCGTACGGTGTGGCGAGGCGAACTTCACGTATCTGACGGAGAGGAGAAGAGAGAGATAATGAGGTAGTGATGAGACGTGGGTAGGGCAGGAGGGAAAAAGTTAGGAGTGTGGGAGGGCAGTTATTATATGAAGTAAACAGGAGGAAGAGAGAGTGTGAGAGTGTGGAAGTGAAGATAAGTAAGGAAACAGGAGAAGGTAGGGAAATAGACAAAGAAGGAGGTAGTGATGAGACGTGGGACGGAAAGGAGGGAGAAAGTTAGGAGTGTGGGAGGGAAGAAATTATATGAGGTAAGAGAGAGAGAGAGAGAGAGAGAGAGAGAGAGAGAGAGAGAGAGAGAGAGAGAGAGAGAGAGAGAGAGAGAGAGAGAGAGAGAGAGAGAGAGAGAGAGAGAGAGAGAGAGAGAGAGAGAGAGAGAGAGAGAGAGAGAGAGAGAGAGAGAGAGAGAGAGAGAGAGAGAAGAAGAAGAGAGATGTAGTGATGAGACGCGGGTAGGGAGGAAGGGCGAAAGTTTGGAGTGTGAGAGGGAAGAAATAGTTCTATGACGTAAGAAGGAGGGAGAGAGAGAGTGAAGGAGTGATGATGCGTGAGGAAATAGCGTGATGTAAGTAAACAAGGAGTGAATGGACCGGAGAGTTGCATGTCGAAAAGAGTGAGTGAGGGAAGATTTAGTACATAAAGAAAGGAAGGATAGAGGGAAAGAAAGATGTTTGTAGGTGGAAGAAAAAGAATGAAGGATTATTTAAGACAAGGGGAGAAGAAATAGCAAGTGCGTTGTGTGTGTGTGTGTGTGTGTGTGTGTGTGTGTGTGTGTGTGTGTGTGTCGTGTGTGTGTGTGTGTGTGTGTGTGTGTGTGTGTGTGTGTGTGTGTGTGGGTGTCATTAGTGAGCGTCTTCAAGTAAGAGACAAAAAATGAGTTCCAAGAAAAGTATGATCATAAATATCACCCGGAATGTGCATGTCTTGATAGAACACGATTATATGACAGTGTGAAGGGCGTTTCTAAATTATAATGAAGGAGAGAGAGAAAAGAGCAGAAGAGAGGATGTAGAGAGGAGAGAGAGAGAGAAGAAGAAGAGAGAGAGAGAGAGAGAGAGAGAGGAGAGAGAGAGAGAGACGAGCGAGAAGAAGACGAGAAGAGAGACAGAAGAGACGAGACAGACGACAGACAGACAGACAGACAGACAGACAGACAGAAGCCAGACAGTGAGAGAAGACAGAGAGGACAGACAGATAAGAGAGAGAGAGAGGACAGACAACAGAAGAGAGAGGACAGACAGCAGACACACGCAGACAGAAGAACAGACAAGAGAAGAGGACAGACAGATAGAGAGAGAAAGAGAGGGACAGACATACAGTGAGAGAGAGTGACAGACAGACAGACAGACACAGACAGAAAGAGAGAGAGGGCCATACATTACAGTGAGAGAGACAGTGAGAGAGAGACAGACAGACAGTCACAGACAGAAAGAGAGAGAGGGACATACATACAGTGAGAGAGAGAGAGACAGACAGACAAACAGACAGACAGAGAGGGAC
>JACEEZ010007707.1:162453-169953 GCA_016584305.1 Chionoecetes opilio
TAATGGTCAACACGGGATTGCGGGATTAAGAAGACACCTGGAGGTTATTAATAAAAGGTGTGGGATGGAGGAGAAGATATTTTCCCAGGACAGGACGAGGACAGCTGGAAAGGCCAATTATGAAGGATTAGGAAGGCACCTGGAGGTAATTGGCGCGGTCAGATATGGTAGTGAGTTTGAGGCTGAGGAGATAATTAGAGCTCAGACAGGGAAGTGAGGTCAGGGCTGAGGAGGTAATTAGAGAGGTTAGAAGGGGAAGTGAGATCGGAGCCGAGGAGGATTATACCTCATTTGTAAGGAATATAATTGACGGACAGAAAAGAAATATTCCTTATAGGGAAATAAGGTCCAGAAAGAGTGATCCAAAATGGATGACCACCAAGTTAAAACACAACATTGGAGTAAAAAGAAACATTTATTTAAGGTTCAAGGCAGGATTGGTAAAAAAAGAACAGTATAACGTGATGGCGAGGACAGTGAAGAAATTAACTCGAGTTGCTAAGAACAATTATGAGATTAAAGTAGCAGAACAGGCGAAAAGGGACCCAAAGGAGTTTTATCAGGTTTATAAAACAAAGACAAAGGAATTAGTTGGGCCGTTAAGGTCAGGACAGGGTGAGGTCTTAAATACGGATGAGGAGATGTGTAGGAGTCTAAATGATTATTTCTTAAGTGTTTTTACGGAGGAGGATACACAGACGATACCTGATAGTGAACAGATGTTCAAAGGAAGCGATGAGGAGAAACTCAAAGATATTGTGATAACTAGGGAAATGGTGGAGGAGGGTATAGAAAAAATTAAAAAATTTAAATCGCCAGGACCAGAGGAAGTGTATCCCAGGGTATTAAAGGAATGCAAGGAGGTTGTTAGTGAGTCGTTAGTGCACATTTTTAGGAAATCGGTTGAGATAGGCGATGTGCCATTATTGTGGAGGAAAGTAAATGTTGTTCCCATATTTAAGAAGGGAGACAGAGGACTAAAGTCAAATTATCGACCCGTAAGTCTAACATCAGTGGTGGGTAAATTATTGGAATCTATTATTGCAAAAAACATTAGAGAGCACTTAGATAAACATAGTTTGATCAATGATTCACAACATGGATTCACCAAGGGTAGGTCATGTCTCGCCAATTTATTGAGTTTTTATAGGAAAGTTTATGAGACGGCAGATAATGATAAGGATTATGATATAATATATCTGGACTTTAGTAAGGCATTTGACAAAGTACCACACGAGCGACTCTTAAATAAGGTTAGGGCTCATGGTATAGATGGGAAGGTTCTTCATTGGATCAGAGCTTGGCTAAGTAATAGGCAACAAAGGGTTACAATTAATGGTTCCAAATCTGAATGGGGACTGGTGACAAGTGGAGTTCCACAAGGGTCTGTTTTGGGCCCATTACTATTTTTGATTTACATCAACGACTTGGATAGTGGGATTAGCAGTGATATCAGCAAGTTTGCTGATGATACTAAGTTAGGTAGGATTATTGGATCACAGTCTGACGTAAACATATTGCAGGGAGACTTAGATAAACTTAACGAGTGGGCAGTCAGATGGCAGATGGAATTTAATATTGATAAATGTAGCGTTATGAATGTTGGTAGAAAAAACCCTGGTAATAGATACACCATAAGCAATGTATCGCTGAAAAGATCAGAAGGTGAAAAAGATCTTGGAGTGAGGGTGAGCCCAGACCTCCGACCTAGGAAACAATGTATTGAGGCCAGAAATATAGCTAATAGAGTATTAGGATTCATTACCAGAAGTGTTAAAAGTAGAAGTGCGGAAGTTATTCTAAAGCTTTATCTGGCTCTAGTCAGGCCTCACCTAACTATGCAGTTCAGTTTTGGTCTCCATATTACAGGATGGATATAGTGTTGTTAGAAAAAGTGCAGAGAAGGATGACCAAAATTATTCAAGGGATGCGTAACTTTAGTTATGAGAGGAGATTGAAGTTATTAAAATTACACTCACTCGAGAGACGCAGAGTAAGGGGCGATCTGATAGAAGTTTTTAAGTGGATAAAGGGATTTAATAAAGGAGAGGTAGGAAAAGTTCTTACGGCTTTTAACCAGGGAGAAAAGAATAACGGATTCAAGCTGGAAAAGCGTAGTTTTTAGAAAGGAAATAGGGAAAAACGGGTTTCACAAATGGGTGGTGAATGAAGGAAGGGTTTTCCCAGTAGCAGGTAGTTTGTTGAGTCTTTGGGGGAGTTTTAAAAGGGGGAGATGGATAGGTTCATGGTGGGGATAAAGGGGGATGTAGGTATTTGTAGGTGACGGAATTACCCCCCGTGGGGCCCTCGCGTCCTTTGTAGCTTCCTTATTTTCTTATGTTTACACACCCGCAAAAACCCCACCACCACAAACACACACACAACCAACCCACACAAACACAAAACACACACCCACAACCCCACCAACACACCAACCCCCCCCACCCCACACACACACACACAACAACATAACTTACCCTTTCATTTTAAAGGAGACGGGGAATATTTTTTCATCGTTCTTTTTACTATTTTTTAAACCATTTTCCTTTCTTTCCTTACTTTATGCTTCATCCTTGTAAAAATTTCCCTTTTCCCCTCTATTTAACCTTTCCCCTACGCATTAAACAGTTTTAAAACCAGTCACAATATTTTTCTAATCTATTTTACCAACAAGTCGTAATCAAACCTTTGGAAAAAAAATACTCCAAGGTTTACATGTCATTACTTAAAAACTATACACAGACGGAAGAAAAAGAAGAGGAGTAGTAGGAGGTGAGGTAGGTAAAAAGAAAAAAGGGAGGTCAGAAAGGGTGCTAATAACTGATTTTTAAAGCAAGTACGTGACTAAATAGAGAAGAAATTGAATTTTGTTTATCAACTTCAATTAACCTGCCGCGGCGTTTATTACCTAAAGAAGACGTGAAAAATTAAGGGTTTGTAAAAGGGTTTTGGAGAGGGAGTGAAGGGTGTATAATATAGAATTAATGGTCTTAGATTCTGTTTTTTTCTCTTGTTGTCTTTGGGGAAAAGAAAATACATAAAAACAACTTAATTAATTAAGAGAGAGCGAGAAAGAAGAGAGAGAGGGAGAGGGGAGAGAAAAGAGAGAGATGAGAGAGAGAGAGAGAGGAGAGAGGAGGAGAGGGGAGGGAGAGAGGGAAGAGAGGGGAGAGGGGAGAGAGAGAGAGAGAGGAGAAGAGATAGAGAGAAAAGCGAGCGAGAGAGAGAGAGAGAGGCGAGCGAGCGAGAAGAGGGGAAAGAGAGAGAGAGGAGAAGGAGGAGAGAGAGAGAGGAGAGGGAGAGAGAGGGGAGATCAGATAAAAACGTTTTTTTGTGAATTTAAGACAATTTATACATAATAATAATAATTAGGGTAAAAATAGACAAAGGGCGCACCCCCCATGCAGGTTGCATGGAAGGATTGCCATGATTAATGAAGTTAGTAGAAATTTGTTTTATTTTTTTTGATATCCCTATACAAAAGTTTATGCATTTTTTACATATATTTTTTTATTTTTTTTTTTAAGTCCTTTATGAAGATTGGAAAAAGTTTGGGGAATTTTTTTGATTTGGAAAAGGTTTACATGGTTGAGAAATAGTGCAGCAGCCCAGCTAGGGGGTTGCCAGCCCCCCTTAAAAAAAAGACATTCTTGACTTTCCCTTTTACATAATGGCGGATGTGTGTTCTCTTTTTTTTACACAGGTTACATTTTTTTCATATTGTTTTTTGTCACTGCCAGCTACTTCCCAGAGTATTTTACCCAAACCCTTTAGCCACTAAACCACCTGCTGGGTAGTAATTAGTCCTTTTTGTATGTAGGGGGTTGAACCCTTTTTGTTGGCCCCATATATGTAGTGAGAAAAAACGACGACCGAGTGCTGTCAATATGTTCTTTTGTATTTTCCCTTTTTTCGCACACTTTTCGTTTTTAGAGGCCCAAGGGACAGAGGGAGCGGAAAACCCAACACCTCCTTAGACTAGCACGTTGGCGAGTTTCATCTGCACGTCGTTACCCGCTATCCCACAGGTGTGGGGACCTTTAAAAGTTCACAGTTCGCCCTGAACGTTATCTTATACACAATTTTTAATAATTGTTCACGAGGACTTTTGGAAGAAGGTTTCCTGGATTTTATCGACGTAGGGCAGTCGTATGTCAGAGGCAATGATGACGTCTCGGCCCTCGCTTGCGCCCAGAGCCGCTGCTATCCCAGAAGCCCCTTTTGGGTTTTGAGGAGCAGCCTTTCAGATTTTCGGTGCTTAGCGCCCGGTTTTCCCCCCGGGTTTCTCCCTTTATAGTACACGCCCCCGGCCCCGCACGCCCTCCTAGCAGCGACCGCGGTGTACAGGATTTTTGGGGACACCAGGAGGGCTTTCAATTACAAAGGAAGTCCGCCTCATCAGCTACAGGACTTTTAACTCTAACCTTGATGGTAGAATAGGACACATTGAAAAAATGGCATTTCCCCGGGGGGGGAGATCAATGGTTTGTGCTCCCTATCATCCAGTATTTACAAAATAAAAATAAAATTGAGAAAATTCCTGACTGATGAGAGCCAAAATTTCCTTTTTTTTTCCACTTTGGATTTAAGGAACCTCATAAGTGACATCATCATTAGATTAGGGATCTCATAATTGGAGGGGCCATTTTCTGTACTCTATGTGGAGAGGTTTGGTAGTCCTATCTCGTGTCTTGGGACTATCCCGTGTGTTGACCCTTGGGCACCCTAAAATTTTCCAATTTCTGTTTTTGAATGACTTTAAGAGCTTTAGATTTTTCCTTTTTTTTTGACGTGTTAGGGTGCTAGAGTGTTTCTATGACTGATCTGATTAAGGGAAAAATATAGCCTCTTAAGGAGGGGACAGAGAACCCCCCGTCTCCCCATGCAACCCTTCCTTTGCAACGCTAGTCGAGGCTGACGATGTGTTCATCGGTGATTGTTGTGTCGTGTTGCAATGCCCCAAAAAAGTACACCCTATACTTTTAGGTGGGGATTTCTAGAAATTTTCCCCCATTTTTTTAAGGAAGCTTTATCCCGATGCCCTTTATACAGACCCTTTTTTTTTCTGGGAATGATGAGGCCGATAGAGTTGCACAATTTTTCCCCCCAAAGTTCGCAATGCGTTTTTTTGGTGTTTGTGGTCAGTTGTAGCACTATGTCATCGAAAAAAAGTAAAACAACCCCATCAAATTTGAAAGAAGCAATGATTTTATAAGTGCGTTGAAAGGGGCATTGGCGAGAGAACACCCCCTTTGGTGTTTCCAATTCCATGTGTTCCCACCGGAGTAAGCCCCCCCAAAGTAGACTCGACTGTTCTGTCTGGTTTTGGTGTTTTTTTACTTTTTTCTGATGTGGTCCCCGAGGATATTAGATAGTTTGGGGTAAGATGACACGGGTTAGCTCTATCAAAGGTCCCTTAAATCAATAAAAAAATTTAAAACGTTTCCTATGCCCGCAAGGACTTATAATGCAGTTTTGGTGTCCTGCCAGAAATGAATCCCCTACAGATTACTGGAGAGCTTTGGGGGTTGAATATATAGTGACGATTAAGGACTATTCTTTCAAAAACATTTGCACAGACAAGAGGTGAGAGATATTGGGCTGAAAAGGGCCCCTGGGTTTCCGGTTTGGGAATGGGACAAAAAGCTTTTTTCCCGGGTGTTTGGGAGGCGTCCCCCCCCTCCCAATCATGTTGTAGGTCGCAGAAAAGGATTGCCTCAATGTGTAAGGAAGGAATACCTCTAGGGGAGAGAGAGAGAGAGAGAGAGAGAGACGGAGAGAGAGAGAGAGAGGGGAGGGGAGAGAGAGGAGGGAGGAGAGAATTTTTCTTTTATATATTTGTATTTTATTCCCTCATAATTTTTATTATGCAGGATAATCATTGTTCTCATTGGATACTAAAAACACGTCATTTTGGAGCTACGAATTTTGATTGGTTCGCGGAATTTGATTTTTTTAACTTTCTGGCCAAGAGTACGACACATTCTAATTGTATTTGGTCGAATAAACTTTTTATTTATTCATCATCATAAAAGTTTGGGTTTTGGAGACGCTTTGTTAACTGTTGCCACGTACGATTAGGCAAAGTGACTTCTTCCTCTCGCGTAATTTTCCGTTTTTCTTTAGTCTCCGTAGTAATTATTGGACGTCAAAGTTTGTTGGTGATATTTTTTGGTGACCTGATTGATGATGTGACCTCTGCATGTTGTCTGACTATTTGCTTGGTGTGACCTATTGCAAAGTGACCTTCATACTTTTCTTTAATGACACTTAATGATGATGGTGCGTGTGTGTATATATATATGTGTGTGTGTGTGTGTGTATGTGTGTGTGGGAGGGTGTTTATGTGTGTGTGTATGTGTGTGTGTGTGTATGTGTGTGTGTGTGTGTGTGTGTGTGTGTGTGTGTGGGAGGGTGTTTGTGGTGTGTGTGTGTGTGTGTGTGTGTGTGTGTGTGTGTGTGTGTATGTGTGTGTGTGTGTGTGTGTCTTTGTGTTTGGGGTGGTGCTTATGTATGTGTGTGTGTGTGTGTCTGTGTGTGTGTGTGTGTGTGTGTCTGTGTGTGGGAGGTGTGTGTGTGTGTGTGTGTGGTGTGTGTGGTGTGTGTGTGTGTGTGTGTATGTGTGTGTGTGTGTGTGTGTGTCTTTGTGTTTGGGGTGGTGCTTATGTATGTGTGTGTGTGTGTGTGCGTGTGTGTGTGTGTCAGGTAATGGTGGCTATTGTCGTAGCTATTTCGAAGTAATGGTCAACACACACGCACACACACACACACACACACACACACACACACACACACACACACACACACACACACACACACACACACACGCACAGCATGACTTCATTCCTTCATTTTCTACTTCTTCTCATCTTCATCTACTGACTTCTTTCATATTTCTTATTTCTTTTTATTCATCAAATTATTTATCTATTTATCTTTCTTCCTTTCTTAATAATGATTTTTACATTTCTTCTTAATTCTTATTCTTGTTATTCTTACTTCAGTTTCTTTGCTGTCTTTTTCTTTCATTATTTCTTTCTTTCTCTCCATTTCTCTCCCTTACACATTTTCCTGTTTCCTTCATTAATTATATCTTTCATTCGTTCTTTCTTATCTATTGTTCACTCATTTTCCCTTTCTTCCTTTACTTTCATGCTTCATCCTTGTATACAATTCCCTCCCCTCTACCTAACCTTTCCCACCTACGCATTAAAAGACTTATTTAAACGAGGCACAGTATTTTTCTAATCTATTTTTACCAACAAGTCGTCAATCAAACCATTGCAATAAAAATAGTCAGTGTTTACATGTCACTAGCTAACATGGAGGTGGAGGAAGAAGAAAAAAGAAAAAAAAAGAAGGAGGAATAGGAGGTGAGGAAGAAAAATGAGAGATGAGAAAGAGGTGCTAATGACATGATATTAAAGGCAAATGACGTGACTAAATAGAGAAATTATTAGACATGTTGCTTCATCATTACTTCAATTACTTCAGCCTGTT
>JACEEZ010007707.1:172453-192453 GCA_016584305.1 Chionoecetes opilio
AGAAATAAAAGTGAAGCGGATATTAGATTCCATTCCACTGAAAAGATAGGAAAAGACAGACGAAAAAGCAGATGAGGGGCGGCGGAAAAAAATATAAAAGACTATCAGATGGGGGAAAAAATATGAACTTTGATGAGAAGGAAAAAAAAAAGAAGTGAAAATGCAAATAAACAAATCGAAAAAAAAAAACGAGGTGAAATGAAGGCTGAAAAATTTTGTAAGATGGAAAAGATTGGGAATGAGAGGACGGGATGTAAATGAAGATGGGATATCATGTATAAATGTATAAATTAGACTGTTGGTGTGGAGTGCCTAAGACTGACGAGGCTTAGAAGATGGATGGACGAGTAAACAGTGGAAGGTTGAAAGGAAAGAAACAGTAAGGTAAATGCGGAAAATGTTGCGGAAAATGTTGAAGGTTGTTGCGGAAAGTGTTGCGGAAAATATTGAAGGTTGCGGAAAATGTTGCGGAAAATGTTGAAGGTTGCGGAAAATGTTGCGGAAAATGTTGAAGGTTGCGGAAAATGTTGCGGAAAATGTTGAAGGTTGCGGAAAATGTTGCGGAAAATGTTGAAGGTTGCGGAAAATGTTGCGGAAAATGTTGAAGGTTGCGGAAAATGTTGCGGAAAATATTGAAGGTTGCGAAAAATGTTGCGGAAATTGTTGAAGGTTGCGGAAAATGTTGCGGAAAATGTTGAAGGTTGCGGAAAATGTTGCGGAAAATGTTGAAGGTTGCGGAAAATGTTACGGAAAATGTTGAAGGTTGCGGAAAATGTTGCGGAAAATGTTGAAGGTTGCGGAAAATGTTGCGGAAAATGTTGAAGGTTGCGGAAAATGTTGAAGGTTGTTGCGGAAAATGTTGAGGGTTGTTGTTGAAGCAAAGAGACTAACGAGAAAAAAGGTAGAAGCTGATGAAAATTATTAGGGTTGCCGAGTAAAAGAACATTGAATGTTGTGTTTATGTTTAAATATAATATGTTTAAATTGAAGAAAAAAAAATACAATTAAACCAACGAAAAAGATGATGCTAGTTAATGAGAATCTTGAGAATCGCTGTGTAAAAGAGAAACTGAATTATACATGAAAAATTAAACGGAAAAATTACAAATAAACCAGAAAAAACTACTTAGATAATAGTATTGTTAATCTAAATATCAAATAATGCTCGTGAATAAGAAAAATAAATACATCAAATTAGCAAAACACAAACTTTTCTATTTATACTACTCGTTCATTAACAACCAACTAAAAATTGAAAGTTTTTTGTACGTGTTTTTAAAGTAGAATGAATGTTGCCACTATAAAAAAATAATGCTTTCACCTCTTTGAAGAAAAAATGCCAAGCGATCATTAGGGGGCCGGCGTAGGACAAAAAGAGGTAACCTTCGCTTATAAACAAAAGGTGAAAATGGATAAAGATAGATAATAATTGACTACGAGTTGGGTATTACCGGTAAGTAGTCAGTAGATCAGAGAGGGGAGAGAGAGAAAAGGGAGAGAGGAGAGGGGAGAGAGAGAGAGAGAGAGAGAGAGAGAGAAGAGGAGAGGAGGGGGAGAGAGAGAGAAGAGAGAGAGAGGGGGAGAGAGAGAAGGAGGAGGGGAGAGAGAGGAGAAGGAGGAGGGGGGAAGAGAGGGAGAGAGAGAGGTGCGTTGCCCAAATTCTAAAAACAAATCAAATATATCTCTCTTGACCCCCTTGCCCACCACACACACACCACACACACACACACGCACCGCACACCACCGCACAACACCACACACCCCCCCGCTTTGTGTCTCCTCTCCCTTTTTTTCTTTCTCCTTCCCCTCATTCTCTAAACCCATCCCATATAAAAATAAAAGGGGAAAAATATATTTTTTTTTGCTTTCTGGAACCCATTTCCTGTTTTGTAGCCTTACTTTTTCTTCTGTCTTTGTGCTTCCCCTTCCTGGCCACAGTTTTAACGTAGCGTACGGCTTTAAGGGGCTTTCAGGGCACTTTCTGGCATGAGCCCCCGTTTTTATTGCGTATTTCCCGGGGCTTAGCGAGGCATTCACTCCAGTCGTGCAAGCGGTTTCATAGAAAGAGAGATGTGTGAGGAAGGGAGGTACTCTAAAAATTTGGTGGCGCCGTGTTCGATTTTTAAAATTCTTTTGCCGCGTCCTCCTGCTGCCGCCCCTCAATGGCTCAGTCGAAAAATTCTCGTCCCAACCCCTTTAATCTCGTCTGCCTCCAGCTTTTCCCTCTTTCCCCCCTTTTCCCCTGCTGGAAAAACATTGAAAAAAGGAGTCGGAGCAATTTTTAAAGAGGGACGGGGAAACAGACTATTTTGTGTGTTCACGACGCCCGTGTCATTCAGCCGCCTTTTGACGAAAATTCTATCCCCCTGTTCGCGAATCTTCATTTTCCCTCGAGGTGTAAAGACTGGGGTGCAAGGTTTCCCCTTTTATGGAGTTATGGGTGCGTCTCACTTAACTCTCTTTCACAGTTGGCGGCGTGGACCTCCTAATTTTCTACAAGTGAAAAATCTACCCTGATACCGTACCAACAAGGTCTGTTCCTTGGGTCCTCCCTGACGCCAGATGAGGGTACATTATTTTATGTCCCTTTTGCCCTCGAGATACACAAGTACAGGTTTTTTTCGAGTTTGGGGCCAGACGGTATTCGGTGTGTGTGTGCAGGGGCGCCCGGGAATTGAAATGTGCCGGGGCGACTAGTTTGGGGCCCCCCTTCTGCAGTAGGGAAAGGTAGAGGGGGGGGGCGTAGTAAGGTGACCAGGTCCACTTTTTCACGTTGTCCCCGCTTTTTTAAAGTTTGTAAAATATCCCCCCTTTTTTTTGCTACTTTTTGCCAACGTTAAGGGAAAAACTGATATATTTTTAAACTTTACATTTCCCGGTGGTAACTTTTTGGGGCACCCTGCCTTACCCTTACGTCATATATACAGGACGGAGTTTGTTGAGACGTGTCTCTCACGATCACTCACCGTTACCCCCGGGGGCCGGCGACGGTTTGTCTTTTATTATTGCAGCCTTGCGTGAGGGCTCCATGTCACTTTACTTTCTTTGGGAAAAAACAGACTAAGTTCAGATTTTGCCACGATGGCAAAGAGAAAATGCCATCAAGAAAAATTTGCAGTCTGAATCTATTAATTTAGACTTCAACAACTTTGAAAACATTCAAAAGCAGTGTTTCCAAAATAGTTTAAACACTAGGTGACCCCGAGAGATAAGAAAACACAATATCGTGAATTTTTTACAAAAATACAAAAAAGCAATAACCAAACAAAATTGTAATAAATAATTAAAATCTTCAAATGCACTGTGATCAGAAACATTTCTCCCCTTTGGGATGCACGACATGATACACATACAACAAAAACAATAACCAGACACTAAATTGATTATAATATAAGTAAAATCATAATACAATACGTACATAAAGATTACATAGAGAATAAATATATGGCACATTCATTTTACAATCAATGGCGCTTTCCTTGCTTTCCTCTTGGCAAACTTAAGGCTGGTTCACACTGGCCAAATAGCTTCACATTTATGCCCCGGGAAACCGGTGTTATTCGGCTGCGTGCCACGATTACGTTCACACATGGAATTCGTTCCGGGGAGCAAATAGCCAGGTTTGTTGTTCCCGCGTCCCCGCCATCAACAGTGTTTACAGTGTACATTCAACCATGAATCGTCACACCCGTACTAGATGTACTCTCCGTGCTGATTAATCTGATTAATCCTTGTTGCTTAATCTGATTTTACCTAACAACCGTTTCTGGCTGTAGCTAAAACGGAAAATTTTCGGTATTAAATTTATCGCCATTGCCATGGGAAATTGGGATTCAAAGTAAGGATGAAAAGATCTACACGATAATGTAAGTTAATTTTTTTTAGTTTTTAGTGCCCAATACCGAAATGATACCAATAATTGGGGTGAGTGGTGAAGAGGGTGTTGCTGGCTTCTGCGTTTGTTTAAATTTGGCGTGCGAAAGTTCCCAGCAACCTGCACATAACGAACAATCGAGCGGTGCAGGTTTTTTCCGGGGAATGCTTCCTGCGATTTCTGCCCCGGGGAGCAAAACCTGCGCATATTCCCTGGTATTTGGCCAATGTGAACCACCCTTTATGAAGCACATTAAAATTAGGAGATCTTGCAAGTTGAGGCTCAATACTGAGTCTAGCCAAGTCCACAAGTCGTGCTTGGGCCATTGTTGTTCGTAGAAATTTTGCATCAGTTTGAGTTTGCTGAATGAGCGTTCTGCAGAGGCGACAGTGGCAGGAATTGTTAGCAGAATGCGCAGGCTGACAGATACATTTGGGAAGAGCCCTTCTAGGCTGCACTCTGTCAAGCAATTCAAAAGCTACAATAGGCTTAGTAGGTTCTGCCTAAAATTTGAGTGATGAACTGTTGGTAGGTGCTTCATTTCCATCACGATATCATGACTGATATTGGCAGGATACTTATCTGCCAGTGATTTTGATTTTAGTTCCAGCTCCTCTGGTTATATTGTGTTATAGGTACTTACAGAGGAAACTGAAGTTTTCAGAAATATTCTTGGCAGCTTTGAATCTAACAGTCAGTCCACCAATTACATTATCCAATAATAGATCAAACACAGTCCTTCTGAAAAATGCTTCTTCAGGTGACTCATCTGCCTCATCTTTTTCTGATATATCTGTATCTGCTTTGTCATCCCCATCATCATGAAATCTTCTTTTGTGTTTAGGTCCAGCTGTTTTACCACGACCAGCAACCACGTTTAACCCGTTGTTTTAAAGTAGAATGATGTTGCCACTATAAAAAAATAATGCTTTCACCCTCTGAGAAAAAATGCCAAGCGATCATTAGGGGGCACGGCGTAGGCACAAAAAGAGCGTAACCCCTTCGCTTATAAACAAAAGTGAAAATGGAAAAGATAGATAATAATTGAATACGAGGTTGGTAGTACCGTAAGAGTCAGTAGAATCAGATGATGAGAGAGAGAGAGAGCGAGAGAGAGAGAGAGAGAGAGGAGAGAGAGAGAGAGAGAGAGGAGGAGAGAGAGAGAGAGAGAGAGAGGGAGAGATGGAGAGGGAGAGAGAGAGAGAGAGAGAGAGAGCGATGAGAGAGAGAGAGAGAGAGAGAGAGAGAGAGATGGAAGAGAGAGAAGATGAGAGAGAGAGAGAGAGAGAGAGGTTGAGGCGTTGTCTAATTTCTAATAATCAAATCAAATATATCTCTCTTGACCGCCTTGCACACACACACACACACACACACACACACACACGCACACGCACACGCACACGCACACACACACACACACACTCCCCGCTTTGTGTCTCCTCTCCCTTCTTTTCTTTCTCCTTCTCCTCACTTCCTCTAAACCCTATCCCATATAAAAATATAAGGGAAACTATATTTATTTTGCTTTCTGGAACCCATTTTCCTAGATTTGTAGCTCTTACATTTTCTCTCTGTCTTTTGTGCTTCCCCTTCCTGGCCACAGATTAACGTAGCGTACGCTTTAAGAGGCTTTCATTGGCACTTTCTGGCATGACGTCCCAGTCTTTTATTGCCGTATTTCCCTGGGCTTAGCGAGGCATTCACTCCAGCTCGGTCGCAATGCTGGATTCATAGCAAGAGAGATGTGTGAGGAAGGGAGGTACTCTGAAAATTTGGTGGCGCCGTGTGTCGACTTTTAATTAATTCTCTTTGCCGCGTCCTCCTGCTGCTCGACCTCAATGGCTCAGTCGAAAAATTCTCGTCCAACCACATTAATCTCGTCTGCCTCCAGCTGTTCCCTCTCTTCCCCTCTCTCCTGCTGGTAAAACATTGAAAAAATTGGAGTCGTGAGCAATTTTTCAAAGAGGGGACGAGGAACACAGACTATATTGTGTGTTCACGATCGCCCAGTGTCATTCAGCCGCCTGTTGACGAAAATTCTGATCCACCTGTTCGACGAATCTTCACTTTCCCCTCGAGGTGTAAAGACTATGGTGCACATGGTTGTGCCGCTTTATGGAGTTCATGGGGTGCGTCTCGACTCTAATCTCTCTTTCTACAGTTGGCGGGCGTGTGACCTCCTTAATTGCTCTACAAGTGACATATCTGACCCTGATACCGTACACAACAGAGGTCTGATTCCTTGGGTCCTCCCTGACGCCAGACTGAGGGTACATTACTTGTATGTCCTCTTTTCTGCTCCCTCGAGATACACAAGTACCAGGTTTTGCGAGTTGGCTCATGACGGTATTCGTGTGTGTGTGTGCAGGGGCGCCGAGAGAATTGAAATGTGCCGGGGCAGGACTAGTTTGGGGCCCCCATTCCTGCAGTAGGTAAAGGTAGAGGTGGGGGGCGTACGTAAGGTGACCAGAGTCCCACTTTTTCAGCGTCTGTCCCGCTTTTTTAAATGTTAGTAAAATATCCCGCTTTTTTGTGCTACTATATTGCCACACGTTTAATGGAATACTGATATATTATTCAACTTTACTATTTCACCGGCTGGTAACTTTATGGTGCACTCGTGCCTTACCCTTACGTCATATGATACAGGATCGGAGTTCGTTTGAGACGTGTCTCTCACCGAGTCACTCACCGTCTACCCCGGCGGGCCGGCGACGGTTCGTCTTTGATTATTAGCAGCCTTCGCGTGAGGCGCTGCCAGTGTCACTGTTACTTGCTTTAGGGAAGGCACAGACTAGAGTTCAGATTTTGCATCACGATGGCAAAGAGAAAGTGCACATTCAATGAACATTTGCAGTCTGAATATCTATTAATTTAGACATTCAACAACTTCGAAATACATTCAAATGCAGTGTTGACCAGAAATAGTTTCATCCACTAGGTGACCAGAGAGATAAGACATACACATGCAGTATACGTGTAATTATTACAAAAATACAAGAAAAGCAATAACCAAACACTAAATTGATAATAATATAACTTATAAATACATTCAAATGCACTGTTGATCAGAAACATTTCATCCCCTATAGTGGATGACACGACATGATACACATACAACAAAAACAATAACCAGACACTAAATTGATTATAATATAAGTAAAATCATAATACAATACGTACATAAAGATACATAGAGAATAAATAATGGCCACATAATTTACAATCAATGGCGCGTTTCCTTGCTTTCCTCTTGGCAAACTTTAAGGCTGGTTCACACTGGCAAATAGCTTCACATTTATGCCCCGGGAAACCGGTGTTATTCGGCTGCGTGCCACGATTACGTTCCACAAATGGAATCGTGTCCGGGGAGCAAATGCAGGTTGTTGTCCGCGTCCGCCATCACAGTGTTTTACAGGTACATTCAACCATGAATCGTCACACCCGGACTAGATGTACTCTCCGTTGTGATTAATCTGATTAATCCTTGTTGCTTAAACTGACTTTACATAACAACCGTTATGGCTTTGCTAAAACGGAAAATTTTCGGTATTAAATTTATCGCCATTGCCATGGGAAATGGAAATTGGGATTCAAAGTAAGTGATTGAAAAGGATCTACACGATAATGTAAGTTAATTTTTTTTTAGTTTTTAGTGCCCAATACCGAAAATGATACCAATAATTGGTGTGAGTGGTGAAGAGGGTGTTGCTCCTGCTTTGCGATTTGTTTAAATTGGCGTGCGAAAGTTCCCAGCAACTGCACATAACAGACCACAATCGAGCGGTGTGCAGGTTTTTTCCGGGGAAGGCTTCCTGCGATTTCTGCCCCGGGGAGCAAAACCTGCGCTATACTCCCTGGTATTTGGCAAATGTGAAACAACCCTAGAAGCACATTAAAATTAGGAGATCTTGCAAGTGAGGCGCAATTACTGAGTCTAGCCAATCCCCAAGTCCAAAGTCGTGCTTGGGCCATTGTTGTTCGCTAGAAATTTTGCATCAGTTTGAGGTTGCTGATAGAGCGTTCTGCAGAGGCGACAGGTGGCAGGGAATGTTAGCAGAATGCGCAGGCTGGGACAGATACAATTGGGAAGAGCCCCTTATAGGCTGCACTCGTCAAGCAATTCAAAAGCACCAATAGGACTAGTAGGGTTCTGCCTAAAATTTTGAGTGATGAACTGTGGTAGTGCTTCATTTCCATCACGATATCATGACTGATTATTGGGCAGGATACTTACTGCCAGATGATTTTTTGATTTAGTTCCCAGCCCTCGGTTATATGTTTTATAGGTACTTACAGAGGAAACTGAAGTTTCAGAAATATTCTTGGCAGCTTTGAATCTACCAGTCAGTCCACCAATTACATTATCAATAATAGATAAACACGTCCACTCTGAAAAAAATGCTTCTTCAGGTGATCAATCTGTCCTCATCTTTTCTGATATATCTGTATCTGCTTTGTCATTCCCAATCATCATGAAATCTTCTTGTGTTTAGGTCACAGCTGTTTTACCCGACCAGCAAAAACCACGTTTTACGGACAGCGATTACAGTTCACCTCGGATTCCAGGTTGAAGCAACTAGCTTTGCTTCAATTCACATAGCTTTCCAGTTATTTCGGAGATCTGCAGCTTTTACAAAACAATCCCTCTTGTTATGGGCCATCAAACCTCAATGGGTCCCACCAGGACCCCGTGGGCCACGGGGTAAATGCTCCTGCCAGATCCCCTCTCGGGGGCCTGTGAGTGTGTGTGTGGGTGGTGTGTGATGGGTGGTGTGGTATGTGTGTGTCTGTGGGTGTGGTGTGTGTGTGTGGTGTTTGTGTGTGTGGTGTGTGGTGTGTGTGTTGTGGTGGTGTGTGTGTGTGTGTGTGGTGGGGTTGTGTTGTGTGTGGTGTGTGTTCTGTGTGTGTGGTGTCGGTGTGTGTGTGTTTTTGTTTTTTTGTGTGTGTTGGGTGTGTGTTTTGTGACGCCCACTTCGGTAAGGCTGCGGTCGAAATTATACGAAGGGATTAACTCAAGAGCTCCCCATCATTGTGGCATGAGCGATGGGATGCTATCAAGGCGAATAAAGAAACAGAATCTGAAAAGAACTAAGAAGGGGAAGTTTGTGAACCATTTCCCGCCGCAGACCCGCCTTTGGCTCGGCCTCAGCGCTGCCTGAATGTCTTCATAGCAGCCTCCGATCTCAATCTGGCTGGACAAAGGCGGCCATGTAGCGTGTTGAGTTGTGGGCGGGCGTGGGCGGGCGTGGGTGGAATCTCACTCCTTTGTGTGGACTTAAACTTTCTTCATAAGAGGGATTCGATGCTATTGTGTTGTAATGCTTCGCGTATCATTGTGTTGTGATTTCAGGTTTTCTTGTGAGTTTTTGTTTATCGCATGTTTTGTCCTGATGTCCATTGAGGTGTTTTTTTCATTTCCTTTTATTCTCTCGTATTTATAATTTGTAAGTATTCAGCTTAATCTATTGTGAGTCGGATATCTGTTAGTTTTTTTCTTCTTGGATCCGATTAAGAATATTTCCTTTGTGTCATTTGAAAAGCCTAGATTAAGCTATCAATTTTCCTCTTCCTCCTTCTTTCTCCTTCTCCTTCTCCTCCGCCTTCCCTCACCAATCCCTGTAACTCTTCCTTAATATATTCTCATCCTTTTTCCTGTTCACAACCTCCTCTCGCCACCGTCGTATACTTCAAGCTGCTTCCTTCTAGTACCCACTCTGTCTTCCCTCCTTCCCTCCCTCTCTCCCTCCTGCCACTCTTTACGTCTCACTGCCCATCCCTTTCCTACGTCCCTCTTATTTTTCTCCCCACTCTCTTACATAAGAACATAAGAACATAAGAAAATAAAGAAGCTACAAGAGGCCGTGAGACCTACACGAGGTAGTTCCAGTTACTTAACACTACCTACATCCACCTTTCATCCCCACTACATGAATTTATCTAGCCTCCTTTTAAAGCTCTCTAATGACTCCGCACTAACTACCTGTCTACTGAGTCCATTCCAATCATTTACCACCCTATTTGTGAACCAGTTTTTCCCTATTTCTTTTTTTAAATCTACGCTTTTCCAGCTTGAATCTTATCTTCTTCCCTCGTCCCTCCACGTCACCCTATTGCCCCTCTCCTGTGTCTGCCCTCTCTCCCCTCTCTTCTCACATCCTCCAATTGTTTTCCCCTCCTCTCCTCTACCTCTCTCCTCTCTTACTTTCCCCTCACAATAAAAATGGAAAAGGTTTAGGGATTCAAATGGGAAAAAACAGATAACCTAAAAAATATATTAAAGAACAGATGGAGGAAAATAATAGAGAAAGACGGAAATTTAAACGAATAAAAAATAGGAACAAAGACATTAGACAGACAGACAGACAGACTGACATACATACTTACCGATATATAGACACAGATAGACACATAGGCAAAAAACCATTACAGACAGATAGACAATCACACACAAAAACACGAAGGCAGACAGACAGACAGACAGACAGACAAATACAAAAGCAGCCAACTACACAAAAGAAACACAGACAAAAAAATTATGACCGGAAGAAAACATAGACAATAAGACAAACACAAAGACACGCTGAGATAAACAGAGCAAACATAAGCACAGAAAGAACATGAGGAGAAGAGAGAGAGAGAGTGAGAGAGAGAGGAGAGGAGAGAGAGAGAGCGAAGAGATCGAGAGAGAGAGAGGAGAGAGAGAGAGAGAGATGAGGATGGAAGAGAGAGGACGAGAGAGAGAGAGAGAGAGAGAGAGAGAGAGAGGAACGGCATTGTTAATCCATCTTTTTATCAGCCATCTTGTGGTAAATTCTTTCTCTTACCTCACAGACACGGAGAGAGAGAGAGAGAGAGAGCGAGAGAGAGGACACGAAGAGAGAGATGAGAGAGGAAGGAGAGGAGAGAGAGAGAAGAGAGAGAGAGAGAGAGAATGTGTGTGTATGTGTGTATATGTGTGTCTGTGTGGGTGTGTGTTGTGTGTGTGTGTGGTGGTGTGGTGTGTGGTGTGTGTGTGTATATGTGTGTGTGTGGTGTGTGTGGTGTGTGTGTGTGTGGTGTGTGTGTGTAGGGGGGGGGGAACTTTTGCTGTAAACGACCAGAAATGGATTACGCCAAACCACAAAGGTTAGTGGACAGGCTTAAGGCAAAAACAAAACAAAATAAAAAAATAGAACCAATCATTATTGCTATCATTATTTGTATTGCTATCATTATTACTATTATCATCATTATCATTATCTATTTTACACCAGGTCCCATCCTTTACCTTCTCGCCAATCAAGAGACATCACGGAGATAACATGAAAATGACGTCACTTCCGTTGAACTAGTGACGTCACGGAGTCCCTGGTTCCTGATTGGCTGGCTGGGTGAGGAAGTGGCAACGACGAGACTGACCAATCAAGAGGTGGGTTATGTCCTTACCCTCACAGCCTTCCTTCCTCCTCTGCCTCTTCCCCCTATTCCTCCTCCTCCTCCTCTTCCTCCTCCTCCTCCTCCTCCTCCTCGAGCGGGACGGCAGGTAGCAGCATCACCTTAACCCCTTTCTTACCCCACAGTCAAAACGCTGGGTCACGTCCCGTTTCCGCAACACTAATCCAAAAAGTAAACTTAAGCAAGCGCCTGAAAAATGGACCGTAGACGCCCTGCCGGTAACCTCACGCTAAGGTTACAGAAAAACTATCAAGGAACTTAAATTACTCTTACAGAGAATTGCAGAAGCATTATTTTAAAGCGTAAACGAATTATTAGCATACGTTGTTGCCGAAATGCCAGATATCGTCAGTATCACTGGAGTTGGGTCACACACAAAAGATAAACATTTATTAGCTGAAATAAGCCATTCCAGGCTATAAGGGACATTACTAAATTGGCGCACGCCTATTAAAAGCAGGTGGAGGTGCCATCTTTACATCATAAAGAAAATTTGCAGCAATGGGGAAATCGATAACGTAAACAAGATATTATGACCCAGTATACGCAAGATTAAGCTAAACGGTAAGTACAATGCTAACATTGGGACAAATATATCGTCCTCCTCAAATCTTAATGCGGACGTATGATGCCTCTGGTATGACGAGATAAAGTCAGTTCGTCAACAATAATAAAAGATACAATATTTGTTGAGATTTAACCACTCTATAAACTGGAATAAAATTTGCTGATAGAGAAGGTATGCGATTGCTTGATATGGTGAACGAAGTTATTTAAATCAGGTGGTCCGTGAGCCTACAAGGGATAATAGTATCCTAGTATTTAGTTTTCACTACCGACATTGACTGAATGATTACGCGATATAGGTGAACATTTGGCAAACAGTGATCACAGCTAATCAGATGCGGCATAAGTGCAAGGTAACATAAGAAAATCGGTTATTAGTCCCAAATTATATAACAGCAGGATTTTCACGAAGATCAGCAGGGTACTAAGGAAGTTGAATGGATGACTACTAAATGGTAATAACCGTTCGAAAACATGTGTAATATGTATTCACTAATAAACTCCAATCGGTGGTGGAAAAAAACATGTTCCCATGGTAAGAAAACGTGTTTGAAGAACATTAACAGACACAGTTGGATGAATAATGATGACCAACAAATCATTGGCAGAAAGCGCCCGAGCGTATAAAGTTACAAAACGATCAAATCAGACTGCGATCTAGAAGAATACAATGAAGTCCAAACGTCAACTGAAAGGACTAATAATTCTAAAAAGCGCGAGTATGAAGAAAAAATTGCCAAAAGGAATCCAAATCCAAACCGGAAAAGTTCTTTCAATACGTTCGATCGAAGTAAGATAAAACGTCAAAACAAGTATTGGACACTGAAAGATAATAATAATATCTTGATAAATGATAATAAGAGTATGGCGTTCGTTACTCAATGAAATACTTTTTAATGCTGGTATTTATTAAAGAAGACGAAACTCCATTTTACCAGAACCAGTAAACATGTGATGCAGACCGAAAAGGGATAAGACTGGTATAGGAGAGATACAGTAGACGAAATATCAAAGTATTTGCTGGAAACTTGACCCAGCAAAGTCCGTGGGGTGGACGGAAATCCGCCGCGGACTACTTCGCGAATGTCCACAGTCAACTTTCGCTCCCATTAAAGAGTTATTTTCAATAAATCGCTAAGTGAAAAAAAAAATGTTCCTAGTATGTGGAAATTAGCTAATGTTACACCGATATTCAAGAAAGGAGTAAGAGCTTCGCAAAGTAATTATCGCCCAATAGTCTAACGTCCGTGATTTAAACTATTTGAGAAAAGTAGCGGGATAACTAGTGGTCTTTTCTTCTCGATTGAAAAAATCATACTAAACTCCCAGATGGATTTCGAAATAAGAGATCTGCTTTAACAAAACCTACTGGATTTTTTTTTAATGTCATTTTTCAAACTGGGGACGCTAAATTCCCTCGGATGTAATATAACTTGATTCAGAAAGCCTTCGATACAGTTTCCACATAAGGCGAACTGTTTACCAAGCTAAGGGCACATGCTTGGGAGACAAAAACTATGTCATCGAATTGGGCGATTGGCTCAAATCGTAAAACAACGGGTAGTATAAATGGTGAAACATCTGATTGGTTAGATGTTACTATTGGGGTGCCTCAGGGCTCGGTCTTGGGTCCCACTCTTTCTGAATATATCAACGATCTGGACTGCGGACTTGCTATCTAAAATATCAAAATTGGCTAGATGGACACCAAATTAGGAGGTAAAGCATATAACTAGAGAAAACTTGCGAACTCATACAAAGTGATCTCGACAAAACGATCAGATGGAGTGATATAAAATGCTATTAAAAATTCAATTCCCGATATAATGTAAAGAATGCATATAGGCAACGATACCACAAATCTAACTATCAAAAGGCAAAATAAATCGTTAACTGAAGTACAGCAGAAAAGGATATAGGGTCATCATCCAGTAATGATCCTGACAACCAGTTCGCATTGCCTTAAGCTGCTCCAGACAAAAGCCCCCCCGCCAAATATGATGTTGGGCTTTATTAAACGTAACTTTGAACATAAAACTCCGAAAGTAATGACACAATTATACACGTCCTTGGTTAGGCCGCACACTTGGAATATGCCGTTCCATCTGGTCGCCGTTTCGTTAAAGATCAAGCCAAATTGAATCAGTGCAAAGAGAGCACCAAAAGCAAAAATTTCCATTCTGCGAAATGTCATCTTATGAGAGAGGATGCGGAAACTTAATATGTTTTCCTTAAAGGATCGTAGAATCGTGGGACTGATCGAACCCTTTTAGATCCTAAAAGGTTTTGATGTCATAATCAATGAGGACCTATTCGAGCCTGCAACTCCAAGTGCAACAAGAAAATAATGGTTTAAACCTAAAACGCGTCAACGTTGCATCACCGACTCCGTAAAACTAGTTCAAATGTTAGAGTCGTTGATCGATGGAACAAGTACCAGCAAATGTTGTCGGAGCCAACACAATAACTACATAAAAAACAGACTTGACGCGCACTGTAAAAGGTAAGGGTATTGATAGTGACAAATTCGTATATAGTCCCCCGTATCGGATAGTTGTAGGGTAGGGTAGTTGTAGTTATTACTTTTCCGTATCCTATCATTTTGCACTATGAACTTCCATGTTCCTATCCTCTTTAGGGGACAGGTATCATTTTCAAAACGTTTTACTTACAAGTAGTTGCTAGTTAGTAGTAGGTAGTTCAGCAGACACCATCGCGTATGGACCAATAGTATCCTGGTGTCTGTTACTCCTATGTAATCTATGTAATGACCTCTTACACTATTCCTCATCCTCCTCTACCACCCGTATCAATACGCCTGCCACCTCATAGGTCCCCCATGGGCTAAGAGATTTCCTTCCATCTCTCTCTCTCTCTCTCTCTCTCTCTGACCTTTGCTTCTTTCTCATTTCCGTTCTTCATTGTTTCTTCACATGTTCTCTCGTCATTTCTATCCTGTTTTCTTCCATTCTTTTGTTTCTTATTTTTCCTTCTCTGCTATTTATTTATCTCTTTTCTTTTTTTATTTAACACTTTTGTTTTACCTTATATTATTTCCTTCTTTATCTTTCTTAATCTTATGCTTCTATTTCCCTATTCCCTTTCCTTTTCCTCACTTCTTTTCCTTTCTCTTGCTTTCTTATTCCTTGTATTCTCTCGGTCATTCTTTTACTCTTTGTCTCTTTCACTTTTGCTTTAATGGATTAGTTTCATTGTCATCCTTTCCTCCAATTTTTATTTCTCCCTTTTTTCTTGTTGCCTAGAATAGTTAACAATATCTTAGACACCTCTCTTTCTTTTTCACTCGCTCGTCTTCTTTCTTTTTCACTCGCTCGTCTTCTTTCTTTTTACTAACACTTCTTTAATTACAATAAAAAATTTTGTCTGGTGTCATTCACCTCATTATTATGTCATCCCCGAGGTATTCTGGGTCAATAAATCATTCACTTTAGTATTTCATTAACTCGATTAGTTAGTTGTCAAGAAATTATGTGTATTGTGATGTTGTCCGCTAAATCTTCTTCTTTGTCCACCAGTTACGTATTTTCTCAAAGTAGGATTCTTTTAAACATATTCTTGATTGTGGTAACTACCTATTATTTCTTTTTGACACTCCCCCGAATTAGGGGTGACCTCACCTGATGATTGTACTTGGTGCCATAATATGCCTTATTTTTTACATAATGAGTTATGTATGGTGGAGCACCTCAGTGTCTTTCTTCGTGTACTAAAGAGGATGGTTTTTGCCACTACCATAGTTGTCTTTCTGGGAACTCAAACTTATTTGATTTTTTAATCAATAGGTATCTTAATGGGAAACGCCAGAGATTTGTACTGTGTCACTTAAAGATGCTTTATGTTGGAAATAACATCGGCGGCGTAGGAAATCACACCGATGTGTCTTCATGGGTGAAATCACGAGGAGTCGCTTTAAAAGCCATATTATTAGTGGTCCAAGACATAGTAGGGATTGTTAAAGAAAACTTATTCTTGTCTCTCCATGCGTCTTTCTTTCACATTACTATTTTTTCTGGTACGCCCCCTCTGCTTCTTTCCCTTCCAATTTTCTGTTTACTCACTTGTCTTTCGTTGTTCCCTCCCTATGCTTTCTTGTTTCACTCTCTCTTCGTTTGTCATAACCCTGTCTTCTGTCCTCCCTCTCTTTCTTTGTGCCCTCCAATCATGCTGTCTTTTTCACTCACTCTTCTTCGTCTTATCCATCCTATCTTCTCTTTTCACTCTTATTTTTGCTTTGTCCTCTCCCTCTTTCTCCTCAAATATGCTGATTTTCCTCTAGTATTAAGACATAGTACTTTCATTTCCTCCCACAACTTTCTACCAATATATTTTTTTCTTCTTTTTCAGCCTCTCCTTTTCTTCTTTTTCAGCTTCTCCTCTTCTTCTTTTTCAGCCTCTCTCCTCTTCTTCATCTTTTCCTTTTGTCACGTGTTTGGAACTTTATCCAGGTCGCTGCACCTTTATAGATTTCTTTCTTTTTTATTTTGTGTTTTCTTTTCTGCTTTCCATTTCTTTTCTAGTGTTGTGTTTTTTTCTCTTGTATTGACTTTTTATATTTTTTTCTTTCAAATTTTCTTTCTCTTTCGGTATAATTTTATTGTTTCTGGTTTTCTTTTAGCGCTATGACTTTATTTTTGGACATTTTTTTGACGTGGAATTTTTTTTATGATGCAGTTCGTCGACTTTTCATCTTTGTGTAAAGTTTTCCATTATGTATGTATGTATCGTGATTAAAAAGACAGTCGCTCTCTCTCTCTCTCTCTCTTTTTTTTTCTCTCTCTTTTTCTTTCGTGAGTTTTCGGAGCTCGTAAAAAAACTCTCTCTCTCTCTCTCTCTCTCTCTTTTCTCTCACCCTTTTTCTTTCATGAGTTTTCGGAGCTCGTAAATAAAACCCTCTCTCTTTCTCTCTCTCTCACTTTTACGTACGTTTTCGGAGCTCGTCAAAAAAACCTGAAGAGCTCCAATCAGCGCTAAGCAACATCAAAAGCCTTGCATTACGACTCGCCCAACAATACATTTCTCGGGAACACGCCAGGCACAGGAACCGCAGTAAGTTGCACTGTAAAGCATTTGTATAGCTGGACACACACTGAAAATGTTATCACCAGAATTTACGTGTGAAGCGGCAAGACTTAAAATTCTACCCTGACACAGCGAGACAGGAACACGGGCACATGCAAAGGAGGTCACAGTTGTGGAAATTCTATTAAATTACGGGGAAATGATGGATTTTTCGGATGTGGTTTGAATTCTGTGTACCAAGGATGGGATACAATAGCGAAATGTTTATATGTACTCATGCAACGTAGACGAAAGCTTGAAAAATCACACTGTAGGCTATAATGAGGTAAAGTTTTTGGTTTTCGCTACGTAGTTATAATTTTTGTTGGCCAAGAATATGATACAAAGGTGAAATCCCTCCAAGAACATAAATTATTTTTCACCTAAGAATTTTACCACGCCACGCATCAAATCAGAAATAAAAGAAAATCATGTGAATACTCTTGTAAAGAAGAAGGAGGATGATGATGATGAGGAGGAGGAGGAGAAGGAGGAGGAGGAGGAGGAGGAGGAGAAGAAAATGAGCTCCAAGAGGGTACACAAAATTAGTTGCTACCTCCCCCATGAAAGTATGGAAGAAAACATTCACTTCTTATCACGCCAAATAGAAACCACTGCAACTTTAAGACTCTCAGGCCTTTTGAATTTCGCAGTAAAGTTTTCCTTCATTGCGCGAGACACAGAATAATACACAATCGCATATATTCCTTGAAGGCTCGTGTGCTGAAAACTGACACCCGCCCAGTGCAGGGGAATGACTCGAAATATTTTGCCTCGTACAGAAAAATGACATCTGAAATTTCTTCGACACTCCACCTCAACCTGTCCGGCGCAGTTATTCACGGTGTCTGATGTGATATTAATACACTGTGTACCCATGACATAGTTTATAGAGCGTGTACACAGCTTTTAATAGAGCATACCCCATTTGTTGACACTACGCATGTTTACACACACACACACACACACACACACACATATTTTTTTTGCTCTCTCTCTCTTTCTCTCTCTCTCTCTCTCTCGATTTCTCAACATTCTCTCATGTCTTGACAGTTTAGTCAGCAAAATTGGACGTCGAGAAAAGCCGAGGGAATGGAGGAGGAATTATGGAGAAAGAGAGAGAGAGAGAGAGAGAGAGAGAGAGAGAGAGAGAGAGAGAGAGAGAGAGAGAGAGAGAGAGAGAGAGAGAAAAAAAAAAAGGAAGCAGAAGAGAAAGGAAGAGAAACAGGCGGAAGAGGAGGAAAATATATATTCAAGGGTCTGAAAATGTCACTTATAGAGATGAAGGAAGAGGAGGAGGAGGAAGCAGAGTTGAAACAAGAGAACCAGCGAGAGAAAGAAAAAGAGAAATAACACAAACACAGGAGGTTAAGAATAACAAGAAGATAACAAAGCCTTCTGGACCCCAACAAGCAACCTTAATTGCTTACAATTGACTACTAGACGACGACTACCAGAGCATAAACAAGATAAAAGTGGGTGATTACAGACCAGAAGGAAGATAATTTGATGTCGTTTCCTATGTCATTTCAGTGAAGGAGGGTGAAGGAGGTTATTTAAACGTAGATTAAAATAAAAATATAGTAAAAGAAACTGAGGGTGAATAGGTGACTTGACTGAGGGTAGATACATATATCAAAAACATGACTAGCGTTGGATGAGGAGTTTTACGAGAGGTTAGGAAATGGAGATGTTGTAAAGGGACGTAGTGAAAGAATTTGGAAGTCTTCGTGAAGAGGTGAGGTTGGAAGAAGAAATTTGTAAAGGGGAACGTGGGAACTCAAAAAGTGGACGTAAGGAAAGTACTTAAATGATATATAATGGGACATGAGAAGAAGATGAGGAACGTGAGAGGAGTACACAAGACCTGGAACACTGGAAAGAGGAATGAGAGGGAGGCGAGAAGCACAGGAAGGCATGAGGAAGCAGCAAAGGAGAGATAGAGCTAAGAGGGAACAGAGAGGTGACTTTAACATGAACTTTGAGAATTAAGAAGATGTGCGTAACCTAGATACAAAATGAAAAAGAGAAGATAATTCAGAGAGCATGTAGCGAAAAACTGAGAAAGGGTTGGAGGGCAGGGAGGACATGTGAAGGTCCTAGAGGGACTTGAGAAGCTTTTGGGGGATTAGAGAGATTTGAGGAGGAAATAGAGGTCGCTGAAGGTGGAAGTCCGAGAGGGTAATGGTTTTGAAAGGCATGAAAACTTACCTGAGGTGGAGTAGAGGTGTGTGGGGATGGAGGCGAGGGTGGTGGCCAGGCCAGTGAGAGCCAGGAGGCCAACCACTCGGTCCACCTGAAGGGGCGTGCGGTTCCAGGGGCGCGCAAGAAACACTCCGGCCACTAGTATGTTCCCGCCCACGCCCACGCCAGCTAGTGCCGCCCATGTGCCCTCCACCGCCGGCCTCGCAGTGTCATTCAGCAACGACTCTGAGGTCTTGTTGAACCACGGCTGCTCCGGGAGAGCCCAGGCAGGGCTGTCGGTGGTCTCTGGCGACTCCATCCTGCTGCAGGCTGTCACGAGAACACGCTTATTCAACGCAGGATGTCACGAGAACACGCTTATTCAACACAGGATGTCACAAGAACACGCTTATTCAACGCAGGATGTCACGAAACACGCTTATTCAACGCAGGATGTCACGAAAACACGCTTATTCAACGCAGGATGTCACGAAAACACGCTTATTCAACGCAGGATGTCACGAAAACACGCTTATTCAACGCAGGATGTCACGAAAACACGCTTATTCAACGCAGGATGTCACGAAAACACGCTTATGTAATGCAGGATGTCACAAGAATACGCGCTTTTAATGCTGCAGGCTGTTACGAGGCCACTCCTGTCTATGATTTGTAAACTGTCACAAGATCACATTTGTATCATATGTAACCTACCTTTTGCCACACTTTTCGCCACGAGATCACACTTCTTTGTATGTTTCGAGCCTTCCCTCCTGGACAAGGCCACGTTTTTCACCGGTAGGACACAGCGAGGCTTTACCCCGCAGGTCACCACGAGGCCACAGTTAGACTTCGATGA
>JACEEZ010007707.1:194953-199953 GCA_016584305.1 Chionoecetes opilio
GAAGAGAGAGAGAGAGAGAGAGAGAGAGAGAGAGAGAGAGAGAGAGAGAGAAAGAAAGAGAGAGAGAGAGAGAGAGAGAGAGAGAGAGAGAGAGAGAGAGAGAGAGAGAGAGAGAGAGAGAGAGAGAGAGAGAGAGAGAGAGAGAGAGAGAGAGAGAGAGAGAGAGAGAAGAGAGAGAGATATTGATATTGATATATTCATTGACCTCTTGTTACAATTGTTAAACAAATATATTTACAGTACATACAGTATATCTGAGGACCAGGTCCGTTGAGCCGAGGCTCTTGTACAGACCTGTGCTAGTATATATTTTAAGCCGTAAGACGTCATATTTTATAGTCCTAAATAATTTATATAAATAAACCTAAATAAAAATTCCCATATATAACCAACACATTAGTTTATACAGTAAACAAAATATACATAAGTAAACTCAAGGTGTGATCCTATAATAAATATTTACAGAAGGTCAATTTGTTTATATGCAAATAACACATATATTAAGAAAATAATAAAATAAAAATCCAGAAAAAGCAAGTTATATAGTAGTGATATGTCACTACTCTATGAGTTTCACAAGAAAAGAAAATACTCACAATCACCTAAATGTTAATAATCATTATATAGCTTTTGTTTTAATTTATACTTAAAAGTGTTTAGTGGTACAATGTTCCTAAGATCTTGTGGCAGTTGGTTCCCACATCTAACACCTCTAACGGTGACGCCTTGCTGTGCATGGGATGTTCTACATAATGGGAGTCTCAGATCATGTGGTCGTCGACTGTCTGGATTATAAGAAGCTAATTGGAAGTCAGTGTCAGTTGTGTGCGTATGGAGTGCCTTATGAACAAATATATTGGTTTGAAGGGCTATCACATCAGGCAATTTAAGTAATTTCAGATCTTTAAACAATGTGTTAGTGTGGGCATAACGGTGGCTGTCAGTCATAACACGTATCAATTTTTTTTAGTAATGAAAAGACTATTGATGAAGGTTTTGAATGATCCTCCCCATATAGCTAAACAATATATAATGTGCGGATATGCTAATGTCAAATATATTTGTCTTAAGCAGTCAGTGGGTATATTATTACGTATTTTATGTACTACACCAGTGATTTTAGAAAGTTTAGTCTTAATTTCAAATATATGAGACTTCCATTTTAATTTGTCATCAATTATTACCCCTAAGAACTTGGACTCATGAACTTTATTTAGCCTAAGGTTATCAATATAAATATCAACATGTAATGGTTGCGTCAACAGGGGATGAGATATCATATAATGTGTTTTTGTGACATTTAAACTTAATTTGTTGCTTTTTATCCAATTTGAAACATTAAGTAATTCTGTATTTAATATATTTTTGATGTTATTAAGATCTTGTCCCTAAAGAAAAATAGTTGTGTCGTCGGCAAAAAGTAGAAATTTTAGCTTGTCAGTACTACGTGTAATATCATTTATATAAAGTATAGGCGTCCAGCCTCTGGCCCCTTTGCTTTTGGCTCAGTTCTTGCGGCTGGAACGTGGCAGCGAGCCACGTTCCAGTCAATTAACTCATTACGCTAATTACTCATTAAGGGCTTGTTCTACGCAAAAAGTTTATTTCACAAACCCCCATTGATTTTGACAGCACTACTTGCATGTCAAATTTCAGCTCAATCCGACAATAATTAGGAGTAGTTTACGCTAATTACTCATTAAGGGCATGTTTTACGCAAAAAGTTTGTTTCACAGACCCCCATTGATTTTGACAGCACTACTTGCATGACAAATTTCAGCTCAATCCGACAATATTTAGGAGTAGTTATTCCCTTTTTTGGCTTAAACTTGGTTCCACGGGTCTTATGGTAAGAAGCAGTTCGCTTCGCTCGCTGCCAATAAAGTAAAAATAGGAGAGGGCCTAAAACAGAACCTTGCGGAACGCCACAACCAATATGCAGAGAGAGAGAGAGAGAGAGAGAGAGAGAGAGAGAGAGAGAGAGAGAGAGAGAGAGAGAGAGAGAGAGAGAGAGAGAGAGAGAGAGAAGGAAAAGTTAGCAAGATCATAAAATCAGGTAAATGTAATTGATAATAATCTTTATGATAATATAATTGTCGTAAATGTAATTATTATGGTGAGCATTATGAGGTGGGTTTATTTGATAGTATAAACAATTAGTTCACACTGGTAAAAAAATACATAATACAGTACCTGTATTATGTATTGGGGAGGCGATGGCCGAGTGAATGGTTAGCGTCTTGGAGTGGTGAGCTCGATGTCCCGAGTTCGAGTCCTGCCGGGGGCAACTCTTTCGGCCAACTTTAACGTGGTCGACAGGAGCCTGGGAGGTGAGCACAAGATCCCGAGTTCAAGTCCCACCAAGGAGCAACTGTAAATCCATCGTCAAGTGGCCGAAGAAACCCGCGTGATGCATAGCTGTTCTTGCGACTGCGACTTCAAGTGTGGCGGAGGGACAATAGGTGGCATCATGAGCCTAAAACTGAGGGTTGACCATCACAGAAAACGGACCTTCACCTATAACATCACAGGTGTCAGAAAAATAAAAAATAAGCCTGTAAAAATCGAGCCTGCGCCACCAACGGGCGGAGGGGCAACCATCACGACCCTCCAGAATGTGCAGGGCCAACCACTTGAGCCCTCAAGGCAAAACCATAATAGCCTACAGGCTCTATAGGCTTCAACAAGTGTTTGTGGCCCTTCGTACCCATGTATTGATGTTTGTAGTAGTATACGTATATTAGACAACATGTGATTGCAAACTCCAATCGTGTTGTTGCTGTCGTTGGTCACTGTTCAAAGTGCCTCGGGGTAGACCACGTTCCGTGTGATTCCAACCCTTTGTGTTCCGTGTGATTCCAACACACACACACTCACACACGCACACAAACGTCCATGAGTCTACTGAGTTTGTGGAATGCGGCAAGACATTACCGCAGAGTTTTTCCTATAATATAATACTCCTAAAGTGTTTTTAGCCCAAAACCCCCCTTCAAAAGGATTCAATCGACATGGGACCAAGCCATTTACCATCTACGATTAATTTGCGATTTTTTGAGCCTACTCTCATCAAAATTGAATTTACAGTTTCGGCTACCCAAACAGACAGACACACACACACACACACACACACACACACAGCCGGCTACTCCTATATAGTATATTAGATGTAAAAAAAAAAAAAAACTTGTACATGTAGGATTATTACAAACATACTCTTCCTCTCCCTCCCTTCTTTTCCTCCCTCCTCCACCCACCTGTGGTTCTTTCTTTCTTTCCTTTCTCCGCTCTCTCCTTTCCAGCATTTTTTCCTTTAATCTCTAACTTCGTCCTTCCTTTCCTTCCTAGTGGTTCGCTTCCTCTCTCTCTCCTTTCCTCCCTTCTTCCCAGTTGATTTCTCTCTCTGTCTCTTGCCTTACTAGTTCCCTTTATCTTTCCTCCGTAGCTTCTTCCCTTTCTCTCTCTTCCACACTCTCACCCTCTCTTATTTGGTTTCCTTCTTCCCCTTTCTTCTACCCATTCCTTCTTTTTTTTCTCTTTTTTTTTTTTTTTACATTTGTGCCTATAGCGCCTGTAGGCAGTGGTGACCCAGGGCTCGGATGGTAGGCTCTGGAGGTTCACTTGAGGGCTGTGATGGTTAGTCCTCGCCCGTGGTGACGCAGGCAGGATTCTTATAGTGACGCCTGTGATTAGAGGCTCATGCCGCCCCCCTGTGTCCTCCGATGCACTCGCAATCAAAGGTAGAGTTGATGGGCAGGGAAACAAATTGAACAATTGGGCAGGGCATGTGGGTGTTCTTAGGCCACTCGACGGTGCAGAAAGGTTTTGGGTTTCTTCGGGGATCGAACTCGGGTCACCGAGAACGCCAGTCGGAGACGCTAACCACTCCGCTACCGCCTCCTGCTAGCTTTCCCTCTTCCCTTCCTCCCTCGCTTACTCTTCTATCATATTCTCCTCCTTTCTTGTCAACTAGGTCTCTCCCGCTCTTCCTCCTTCCCTCCCTCTTTCCCGCCTTTCCGTCTCTCGACATTCGCAGAGGAAGAAAAATTAAGAAAAGCTTTTACTGTAATCAACAAACAGAAAAATTTGAAAAAACATGACTAGCGCTCTCTCTCTCTCTCTCTCCCCTCTCTCCTCTCTCTCTCTCTCTCTCACTCTCTCTCTCTCTCTCTCTCTCTCTCTCTCTCTCTCCTCCCCTCTCCTCTCTCTCTCTCTCCTCTCTCCTCTCTCCTCTCTCTCTCTCTCTCTCTCTTCTCTCTTCTCTCTCTCTCTCTCTCTCTCCTCTTTCTCTCTCTCTTTTCCCCTCCCCTCTCCTTCTCTCTCTCTCTCTCCTCTCTCTCTCTCTCCTCCTCTCTCTCTCTCTCTCTCTCTTCTCGTCTCTCTCTCTCTCTCTCTCTCTTCTCTCTCTCCTCTTCTCTCTCTCCCCCTCTCTCTCTCTCTCTCTCTCTCTCTCTCTCTCTCTCTCTCTCTCTCTCTCTCTCTCTCCTCCTCTCATCTCTCTCTCTCTCTCTCTCTCCTCTCTCTCCTCTCTCTCGTCTCTCTCTCTCCTCCTCTCTCTCTCTCTCTCTCTCTCTCTCTCTCTCTCCTCTCTCTCTCTCTTCTCTCTCTTTTCTCTCTCTCTCTCTCTCTCCCCCCCTATGACCATCACACAGGAAGTCATTAGGGAAGTGCCGAGAGATTACTACTCTGATATAAAAAACATAGTCTGAAAAGCATTAGCATTAGCATTGAAATAATTGTAAAGTATTATAATTAACTGCTCTTTGCATTTATTACCTAAATGTGAACCAGGAAATTACGCAGGATGAATCGCTCTGTTCAAAGTCGCTTATATCAGAAAAGCAATTAATAGAAGAGGAAATTATTACAATGCGACTCCACTTTTGTTTATGATTTATTTTATTCATTTATCTAATTTATTCGATAGAAAGTATATGCTATAGAGTGTAGAGTATAGATTACATAACAAAATACGAAAAATCACCAAGTCTGTAAGAAAT
>JACEEZ010007707.1:207453-217453 GCA_016584305.1 Chionoecetes opilio
AAAAAATCCTAGTACAGGTTCTGTTTATATATATATATATATTATATATATATATAAATATTAAAATAATATATATAATATATATATATATATATAAAAAAAAATAAAAACAGGAAAGAGAGAGAGAGGAAAAGAGAGGGGAAGAGAGAGAGAGGAAAAGAAGAGAGAGAGGAAGGGGGGGGGGAAAAAAAAAAAAGAGAGAGAGGAGAGGGAAGGGGGAAGGGGGGGAAAAGGAAACCCCGTTGTGAGGAGAAGAGAGAGAGAGAGAGAGAAAGAGAAGAGAGAGAGAGAGAGAGATAAGGAGAGAGAGAGAAAGAGATGGAGAGAGAGAGAGAGAGAGAGGAAAAAGAGAGAGAGAGAGGAGAGAGAAAGGGGAAAAGGGGAGAAAGAGAGAGAAGAAAGAAAGAAAAGGGGAGAGGAAGGGAGGAGAGAGAGAGGAAAAAGAGGAGAGAGAGAGAAGAGGGGAGGGAAAAAGAGGAAAAGAGAAGTGGTGTGTGTGTGTGTAAAAGAACCACAATAACTGTAATTATAGAACACAGACTAGTGCATACTCACCTCCGTACCCCCAGCTACAGGCCACAATCACCCACGCCACCGCCGCGCCCCACGCCGCTCTGTGCGCGCCGCCGTACATCACCGCCTCCGCCAGGCTCATCTGGGGCACCTGGGAGGGCGTACCCACGTAGTTGTATCGCGCGATGCCAAACAAAACGGCCAGTGCCACGCCCACCGCTGCCGCCCATCCTAACACTTGCTGCCACTGTGATGAAACAACGATTAATATTTATTTTTAGTTTCATTTTATTTTTTTTTTTTTAGAAATTCGGAAAATTTAAACCTAAACTCATAAAAAATTTATAGGGAAGGGATAACTTTGGTGTATTCATGGTCGCGGTTACCTCATTTTACCTCTTTTTGTGTGTTATTCACCCATGGTCTTGTCCATGCGAGCTGGCTCACGATCGCCAGTTTTAAAACCTCTCCCCCCCCCCCTTTGCGAGTTTGGGAAGCTCATAATTTGGGGATTTTTGGGCAAAGTTGGGACCTTTCCCCCCCAAAAAACCCAACCCTTTCTCAAGGGGGACAGTAAAAGCCGAAAATTTTTCAGGGAAAAATCCCCGGCAGGCGCGAGGATTCAAACCGCTTACCCTCATAGTGGGAAAACCCGAAAGGGTTTTCGATCTGACATCGTAAAGATATTTTGTAGTGTTTTGTGTGGGAATATTTGGTTTCTAAAAAATTTTTTTATTTTGGGGATGATTTCGGGGCTAAATTTAAGGGGGTTTTTATTTACCTTTCCCCCTTGGGGTTATTTTTATAGATGTTACCGGGGGAAAATGGAGGGGAAAAATTTTTTTTAAAGTGAAGGGGGGGTTTGGGGCCCCAGCCTACCCCCTTTTTCCCCCTTGTAAAATACCGTGTTTTTTCCCCCCTTCCCCCACCATTTCAGGGCTTTTTTTTTTACGGGGCCCCACAGTCCTTTTCCAAAGGGGGTTTTTCCCCTTTCCCCCCCTTTTTTTTTTATTATTATTATTCTTCTTTAAAGCCCCCTTTTTTAAAAACCCCAAATTTTTCTGGGCTTTTTTCTTTCTATAATTTATTTTAAAGAGGAGAGGAGGTATGTTTGGGTGAAGATCGATTGAAATACATTCTAGCTCCATGGATAGTTGATACTGTGGCCATCAATCATTAACTGACATGGTAATTTTTTTTTTTCCCGAGGAATTCCCCTTTCTGCTGATAAATGCTTTTTTTTTTTTTTTTGGCTGTTTCCCGGGACCCAACTTGAACACAACACCTAGGGTTTGTTTTTGGCTATTGATGGGATATTCGCAGTTTCTTTTGCCCATCTCTTGTTTTAACTAAGTTGATGTTAAAATTTTCCCTTTTGGGTTGGGGGGAGCATATTTTATTGTTTTTTTTTGGGGAAATTTTTTTATTTTGGTAATTTTTATTTTTTAAAATTTTCTGCGGGGTCCCCAGATGGTTTCCCCGCCTGCGTAAGCGAGCGGAAACCCCAAATTGGTGCCCTCGCCAAACCCGGGTGCAGTGCATCATGGCCTTTGGTGGCCCGATTCTTCCCCCGCGAAGTGGGGGGGCGTGGCGCAGAGGGGGCTCCCGGGTGGCATGACCCAGGGCATCGAGTTTCCTTTCGCGGCAAAACAGGGGGTCATCAAAAACCCCCGCTAGCCACCCACAGCCTCATTTCCCCGGGGGGGTCCCGGACCGTGGCGGGGGGGCCGATGTTCCCCGCCCCCAAACCCACTATTCCCCCCCCCCGTGGGGGCCCCCCGCCGCAAGTTCACCCCCCACGTTTTTTGCCCGCGGGGCCCAAAACCATGTGCCCCCACCCGGGAGCCCGCGGGCAAACACGGCCCGATGGCCCCCGGGCCCCGGTCCCTTTGGGGCGAGACGCCGCGTATATTCACTGAAAGGGCGGTCGAACCCCCGGATAGTGGGGAGAAACAAAAAGGGGCCGGGGTTCGTCCCCCGGGGGGGGGGGGGACAGAAGTCTTGGCGGACGTCTGGGGAACTGCTCCAACCTCCAAGGACCCCCCGGGGCTGGTGGCCATCCAGCCCCGCCCCGAACTCCCTGCAAACCCCCGGGAGGCAAAACCCTGGTTTAAAACACACCGATCCTGGGCGGGGGCCCGCAGGCCCTCCAAAAAACCCCGGGCCGCATCCCCCAAGGGGCAAAGTGAGGGTCTCACCCCCCATCCCAGGGGAGCCTACGAAGCCCGGGCGCGCAGGGGGCGTGTCAGGCCCCAAATGGGGTTCCAGCCAGTTTGGGGCCCGAGGGAAAGAGGGGGGTGGACGTGGCCGCCAAGGAGCCGCCAGCGGGCCCCCGGGCACCATGCACGTGCCCTCCCAGGGTTACGCAGCTCAAGGGCAGGCGAGGCGGGGCCCCAGCACACCGCGCCCCACCAGAAAACACCCAGAGCTGGAGACCAGGAAGGGCAGGCGGCCCCGGGACGCTGCGCCACTGACTTTCCACCCCCCTGGGGCGCCCCCCAGCAACCAAAAACCCCGGGGAGAAAGGCGCACTTAAATGCAGCGTGTGGTCCCGGGCTAAATGCACCAGGGGGGGAGCTGCCGGGGGGACTTCGAGGGGCAAAGTGCGAAACACTGGGAAAGCACACCCTTTGCCCATGGTGCCCTCCCCCTGTCCCTTTCCCCGCCACCCCCCCTGAGGGGCCCCCGGGGCCCCCACCGCCGCCCAGCCTGCAGGGGGGGGCTTTCTGAGTGGGCGTGAAGGGAAGGGGGCCCCCCTCATGGTCCGCCCCAACCCCGAGAGGGCGTGATGGTTGGGGGGTGCTGCAAACAAAGCCCCCTCCCCCCCTGGGCACATCACGTACCCACACCCCGCCGTCCCCGAGCGCTGACCAGTGACGCAGGTGACTCACCATCACCACGCCTCCACGCGCCCCTCCCGTAGCCTGACGGGATAACCTCCTCACTGCCGGGCTGATGCCCGCTTTGTACCTTTTTTGCTACTGGATATGTATTTCTGTACATGCTTGTATTGTATTTATATGTCCTGTATGTTGATTGTACAATAAACCTTTACAAGTAAGTGTGATCCGAATTGCTATATTATAGCTATTTTTGAAATCAAACTATTATTGTATCAATGTATCATTATAAACTTTAAACTTTCCGAGGAAGATACCGATGGCAAATTGGCAGCAACCGTAGTTGCATGCCCGCCCTGTGAGTGTGTTCGGGAGATCTGTTCCTAACTTCCTAGCTCAAGTTAAAGTCTGCTCAACCGCTGTAAATAAAGGCAAGGTATTACCATCTCCTGTTCGTAGTTTTGTACCGAAAACAGAAATAAGTACCAAGATGTTAGTGTAATGCCAGAATAGTGTCCAGAGATATATTGTCTCATGCGGTGTATTGAAAGGTCTTAATAACCATTTATTTCTTTATTCTAGGCTAAGTGAGCATAGGTACAGTTGTTTAGGTTGAGAATGCTATTTCTTATAACAGTTTCTTTCATGTTCTTTCTTTCTTTCTCCCCCCCCCCCCTTCTTTCTTTCTCCTTCTCTCTTTCCGTTCCTTCCATAGGTCGCCCAACCCCACCCCCCAGGTAGAAACCAACTCGAACCAGTTATTTCTGCAGATGTTTCAATTCGCGGAAGGTGTTTTTTATCGTAGAATACATCCCCCCAATTCCAATAACAAGTCAATCTATTGACCTATCCCATTTAATTCTTAGGATACTTGAGAGATCAAAATACAGACCCTGTCTGACTACAGACAGGCAGACACAGACAGTAAGATCGCTACAATTACCACCCATCTCCCGGCCTTTCCTCCTCTCTCTCGACACTGATAGCGTGGGAAACTAAATCAGATATGTCGGAGGGTTTCGGACTAATAATCAGAGTTAAACTGACCTCTCCAGTTAAATTTTTCTCATCAAATTGAAAAACATTATTACCCTATATATTTCGGTAGTTATCCCTTGTTTCCACACCCCATCCCAGGCGTTAAACGTTCGATAACCATGTTAGTTAAGTCAATCCTATAACGTCCGAACGTGTCCCTCTTTCCCGCTAGGCGTTCAAACTTTCTCTCTGTGTAGACCCGCAGTACTCATTCTCTTCCCCATCTTCTGAAAGGTAAGCCGTATATAATTTCCTCTCCACTTTTCCCCTGTGTATTGGATATATATATATATACTAGCCGCAAAGCCGCCCTCCGGGCGGACTTTTTGGCTAGCTCCTGCGGAGGGCTATTGGTGGGCCTTCGGCCCACCACCTGTGTTTGGTGGGCCTTCGGCCCACCAAACATGGACTCTCCAGTTAGCCCCCTCTAACTTTCCTGAAATCATGGATGTAGAAATGTATGTATTCCCCCCACCCATTCACTCACCCATTACCCATCACCCCCCACCCATTCACTCACCCATTACCCATCACCCCCCACCCATTCACTCACCCATTACCCATCACCACACACCCATTCACTCACCCATTACCCATCACCCCCCACCTATTCTCACCACACCATCACCCCCAACCCATCACCCCCCACCCATTCACTCACCCATCACCCCACACCCATTACCCACCCATTCACTCACCCATTACCCATCACCCTACATCAAGGCTTCCTCAATTCTCGCAACCCACTTTTGTTTTCACAATTCTCGCTAATAGGCTGCTAAAAAAATAAAAAAAATAAAGTGATCGGATCATCTCATAAATGGGCTTATGACCTTCCCCTGATCAACCTGATTCCAAAAATGTGCCATATGAGGTGTTTGCGCCACGGGGGGCGGAACCTATACCACACACACACACAGACAGACAGACACACTTTCGCTTATTATTATAGATTACCCATCACCCCCCACCTATTCCCTCACCCATCACCCATCACCCCCAACCCATCACCCCCCCACCCATTCACTCACCCATCACCCCACACCCATTACCCATCACCCCACCCATTCACTCACCCATTACCCATCACCCTACATCAAGGTTTCCTCAATTAGAGAGAACTGCAACTCGAGAAATGCCAGTGGTCGCTGGCAGTTTTAACTCAAAGGTTGGTCTACTGTGTTTTGGCTCCGCGACTAATATTTTTCATAAATTAATTTCGCGATAAACATTGATGCACCGCATCTGAATACCAAAAATTATAGTTCTTCTGTTGTTCTACTAATTATATGGATAACATGCATTCGATGGAACGTTTCTATAATAGCAATTTAATGCAAATTACTCGCCTCGAGTAGCAAAGCTTAATATATTTTTTACATGTATATTGTGGCATGTAAAATTTGGGTGATGTTCACACTGTTTTCTAAGACAGTACTGCTGCGTCTGGCAAACGCTTGTCAAATACAATAAGCAATGCCTGGAAACAACGAAGAATAAAGAATTGCCGAAATCGGCTTGTTGCTGCGACAATGTAGGTATAATTGTGGAGGCGGACGTGCCGCGGCGGGGAGTGGTGGGCGGGGGAGATTGTGGCGGGGAGATTGAATCAAAACATTGCCACTTCACGCGTCGACTCATTGCACTTCTAGGCTTTCTATCTGATTGATACACAATAATAACAGGAAAATATGACTGCCTAGGTATAGATAACTTCTAAACATACGTTATTGACTATATATATCATAGAGTACATTTACCCTCGCCTCCTCAAACTATAACCTACTGGTTATTTGGTTAAATACATGTTTTACAGACTCAGGCTTCTATACAATATAATATAGAAGAAAATCGTTCTTAAACATTATACTTTTGTGTTTTAAGTGCAGTGAAAAAGCCTTATTTTTCTTTCAGGTTGACAACTTTTCACCAAATTGTGAGTTAAAACTGCCAGCGACCACTGGCATTTCGGAGTTGCAGTTCTCTCTAATTCTCGCAACCCACTTTTTTTTTCACAATTATCGCTAATAGGCTGCTAAAAAAAAAAAAAAAAATGATCGGATCATCTCATAATTGGGCTTAAAACATTCCCCTGGTCAACCCGGTTCCAAAAATGTGCCATATGAGTTGATTGCGCCACGGGGGGCGGAACCTATACCAGACACACACACACACACACACACACACACACACACACACACACACACACACACACAACACACACACACACAACACACACACACACACACACACACACACACACACAGACAGACAGCCAGACAGAGAGACACACTTTTTTGCTTATATTATTAATAGATTAACCCATCACCCCCCACCTATTCCCTCACCCATCACCCATCACCCCCAACCAATCACCCCCCACCCATTCACTCACCCATCACCCCACACCCATTACCCATCACCCCACCCATTCACTCACCCATTACCCATCACCCTACATCAAGGCTTCCTCAATTGGAGAGAACTGAAACTCGAGAAATGCCAGTGGTCGCTGGCAGTTTTAACTCAAAGGTTGGTCTACTGTGTTTTCCCTCCGCGACTAATATTTTTCATAAATCAATTTCGCGATAAATATTGATGCACCGCATCTGAATACTAAAAAAGAACGTTCTTCTGTTGTTTCTAGTAAGTGTATGCATGACATGCATTACGATTGAAACGTTCTAAGATAGCAATTTATGCAAATTACTCGCCTCGAGTAGCAAAGCTTAATATTTTTTTTTACATGTATAGTGTGGCATGTAAAATTTGGGCGATGTTCACACTGTTTTCTAAGACAGTACTCTGCTGCGTCTGTCAAACGCTTGTCAAAATACAATAAGCAATGCCTTGGAAAAACGAAGAATAAAGAATGCCGAAATCGGCTTGTTGCTGCGACAATGTAGGTTATAATTGTGGAGGCGACACGCCGCGGCGGGGAGTGGTGGCGGGGAGATTGTTGCGGGAATTGAATCAACACATTGCTACTTCACGCGTCGACTCATTGCACTTCCAGGCTTTCTTATCTGATTGATACACAATAATAACAGGAACATATGACTGCCTAGTATAGATAACGTTCTAAACATACGTTATTGACTGTATAATATCATAGAGTAACATTTACCTCGCCTTCCTCAACTATAACCTACTTGGTTATTTGGTTAAATACATGTTTTACAGAATCAGGCTTCTATACAATATACATATAGAAGAAAATCGTTCTTAAAATTATACTTTTGTGTTTTAAGTGCAGTGGAATAAGCCCCATATTTTTCTTTCAAGTTGACCAACTTTTCACCAAATTGTGAGTTAAAACTGCCCAGCGACCACTGGCATTTCGGAGTTGCAGTTCTCTCTAATTAGAGAGAACTGCAATCCGAAATGCCAGTGGTCGCTGGCAGTTTTAACTCACAATTTGGTGAAAAGTTGGTCAACTTGAAAGAAAAATATGGGCTTATTCCACTGCACTTAAAACACACAAGTATAATATATACTTCTTATATTTTTATATAAGAAGTTTTTTTTTTTTTTACACGACAGCGACATAGCTGAAATAAATACCAACAATCTATGCAGAAAATCTGTTATCTATGGAGAAAAAGAGGTGTACGTATTTCAGCCTAGCAAGAAGATCCGCTATCATTCATATCATCAATTTACATCATGTTATCTTCACTCTGTTAATAAGTAAAGATATGCTATGTGCTGTTTCTCCTTATAATACAGTCCGGTTTTTCTTCTTCTTGTGACTTTGACGCATATCACTTCATAGGTCCTCTTCAACTTCGTTTCCTTCGTTAAGCTCCCTTCACACATACCATAATTGAACCTCGAAAGCACCAACAATGCAATGAGTAGCGCCGTCATGGTCCTGGTTATGGGTCCATCGTGACCGAACGTGACGCTCGTGACGCACTCGGCCGAGGCCACGAAAAGTTAGTGCATGCACTAAAAAATCGGGAAGCTCCCCGATTTTTGTACCCAACGCAGCGCTATCGTAAGTCTATCGTGACGCTATCGTTATCTATGTAGCAGCTTCGTGACACTATCGTGATCGTCGTATGTTTATCGTGACGATAAAAAACCGTTACGCCCGCCTTCATCCCTACCTTCCCCCTCTTTTCTGCACCCCCTTCCGCACCCCCCTTTTTCATTCACCGACACCAGAGAGCTTCTTCGAGAGGTGTCACTCGGACGATTTAACATTGCGCGCCATTTTGTTTTCATGGACGACAGCGATCCTAGCGGAGGGAGGCCCTCTGTGTTTGTTTATACAAATGTCGCCCCACCGCAGCGGCTCGTTCTGTGCTGCATTTGGGTGCAGTAACAATAAAAGCGCGCACAAACAGCTCCATTTCTTTCGGTTTCCCAAAGATAAAGAAAGGTAGGTACAGATTTACTTGTGTTATGATGTTAAATATGTAATAAAATACAAACAAACTGAGAATAGTCTTGGGCTACAGACGAGATTGGATTTTGGAGGGAAACAGCAATGTCAGCATGACCCCGCCTGACCTGGCCTAAATCTAACCAAGTCCCCCGGACCGGGACAGTGCTACCTACCGTAGATAGCACTAAAGTCGCCAGGACAGCGTTTTTTTCGATGTACAGATGTCTGGTGGCGTTAATACTTACATTTATTTCTACATCCATGATTTCAGGAAAGTTAAAAGGGGCTATCTGGAGAGTCTGTGTCATTTTGTGTCTTCATCTGTGTCATATTATGGCTATAAATTAACAAATTACCAAAATATCAACCGAGAGGCGACCTACACTAAGATCGCCAGCTAGTGTTTATGTTCTGAGTGTCCTCCCGTCGTCGTCGTCGCCCGAAAAAAAAACGAGTAGTGAAATTTGAAACCGTATATACTTGCAGATACAAAGCATAAAACAACACTGAAACAGGGTAGATTATACAGTCATGATATAAACTACTGTGTATCATCTTCAGTGGCACATAAAATTCAGTAGTGATGCTATAATTCGTAATATTTGGGGGCTGGCGACATTATTGCAGCTGGCAACTAAAGTGTTATCTACGGTAGATCCATGCTATTTTATTTATTTTTGACAGATTAAGGGATCGTCTCATAGTAGGAATATTTTTATTTACAATCATTTAAAAGCCTGAATCAGATGGTGTAATGCCTGTCTGTCCCTGGTATGTGTATAGCCGCCACCAATACAGCGATACAAATTGATAATTGATGCTGCAAGTGCAACAAATTGGCTAGCCTACATGTATGTTTGTATGTAGGTCCATGTACTACACAGTACATACAGTAGCATAGAAGTTTTTGGGTACGTTCAATCTAAAATCAATCCCCCTAAATTTCCACCCAACCCCCCAAACGCAAATTTTTTCCCCCAAATGGGAAGAAACCCCTCCAAATTTAGAGGGAAACTCCCAAGTCTGGGAACCCTGTAACCACTTCAGTTCATTAGTTTAACGTAATACTACACATATTTGCGTCTTGGGTATTAAAAGGCAAAACACCGTACACAGTGATGATATACGACGCATTTTGACACTTTTGACGGGAGCCCCCATCCGCTTGGCGGCGCCGCCGGTTCAAAATCCAAAATGGCGCGGCCCGAGTGACACC
>JACEEZ010007707.1:227453-257453 GCA_016584305.1 Chionoecetes opilio
TTTGCTGGTAACTTGTTCCATCGATCAACAACTCTAACATTGAAATAATTTTTACGGAGATCTGTGATGCAACGTTGACCGTTTAGTTTTAAACCATTATTTCTTGTTGTCACTTGAGGAGAAAGCTCGAATAGGTTCTCTTGATTAATGACATCAAATCCTTTTAGGATCTTAAAGGTTTCTATCAAGTCCCCACGGATTCTACGATCCTTTAAGGAAAACATATTAAGCTTCCGCAGTCTCTCTTCATAAGATGAATTTCGCAGAGCTGGAATTTGTTTGGTTGCTCTTCTTTGGACTGATTCCAATTTGGCTTGATCTTTTATGAAACAGGGCGACCATAATTGAACGGCATATTCTAAGTGCGGCCTAACCAAGGACGTGTATAATTGTGTCATTACTTTCGGAGTTTTATGTTCAAAGTTGCGTTTAATGAAGCCCAGCATCATATTCGCCATTTTACTGGCAGCTAGGCAATGCGGACTGGTTTTAAGATCGTTACTGATGATGACAGCTAAATATTTTTCCTGCTGTACTTCAGTTAGCGATTTATTTTGCATTTGATAGTTATATTTGAGGTTATCGTTGCCTATATGCATTACTTTACATTTATCGGAATTGAATTTTAGTAGCCATTTATCACTCCAATCTGATAGTTTGTCGAGATCACTTTGTATGAGTTCGCAGTTTTCTCTAGTATATGCTTTACCGCCTAATTTGGTGTCATCTGCAAATTTCGATATTTTAGATACAAGTCCGCAGTCCAGATCATTGATATATATCAGAAAAAGAGTAGGACCCAAGACCGAGCCCTGAGGCACCCCACTAGTAACATCTAACCAATCAGATGCCTCGCCATTTATTCCTACCCGTTGTTTACGATTTGAAAGCCAGTCGCCAATCCATAAACATAATTGCTCTCCTAAGCCATGTGCCCTTAGCTTGGTCAAAAGTCGCTTATGGGGAACTGTATCGAAGGCTTTCTGAAAATCAAAGTATATTACATCCGAGGGAATTTTAGCGTCCCAGTTTGAATAAATGACATTAAAAAAATCGAGTAGGTTTGTTAAGCAGGATCTCTTATTTCGAAATCCATGCTGGGAGTTTAGTATTGAGTTATTTTCATCGAGAAAAGACACTATTTTATCCCGCAATATTTTCTCAAATAGTTTAACAATCACAGACGTTAGACTAATTGGGCGATAATTACTTGCGAGGCTCTTACTCCCTTTCTTGAATATCGGTGTAACATTAGCTAATTTCCACATACTAGGAACATTTTTGTCCATTTGGGAGGAGGAGGGGGAGGAGGAGGAGGAGGAAGAAAAGAAGAGGAGGAGGAGGAGGAGGAATTATGAAGGGAGTTATGAAGAGAAGAAGAGGAGAAGGAAAAAGAAAAAAAAGAAGAAGAGGGAGTTATAGAGAGAAGAAGAGGGGAAGGAAGAAGAAGAAGAAGTTATGGAGACAAGAAGAGGAGAAGAAAGAAGAAGAAGAAGAAGAAGAAGAAGAGAATGAAGAACAACAACAACAACAACAACAAGTAGAACAACAAGAAGAACAACAAGAAGAAGAGAAGAAAACAACAACACAACAACAAGTAGAACAACAAGAAGAACAACAAGAAGAAGAGAAGAAACAACAACAACAACAACAACAACCACAAGAGGGAATTATGGAAGGAAGAAGAGGAGGAATGTATGTTAAAGAAGGGAAGGAGAAGAAGAAGTGTTGAAGGTGTTGAGGACGGAAAGAAGTTAGGGATGGATTAAAAGGAAGTGTGCAAGGGCAGGGGGAAGGTAGAAAGGAGAGGGAGGAATGAGAGGAGAAAGATGGAAAGGTTGAGAAAAGAAGAGGAGGTGTGGAGGTGTAATGTGTGTTGAGGAAGGAGGTAGGAAAATGATGATGATGATGATGATGATGAAGGGTGTATGAGGAGGAGGAGGAGAGATAAAGGGAATAGCGTTGAAAGATAGATAGAAGGGGAGCAGTATGTAGGAGGGAACATGAGAGAGAGAGAGAGAAAGAGAGAGAGAGAGAGAGAGAGAGAGAGAGAGAGAGAGAGAGAGAGAGAGAGAGAGAGAGAGAGAGAGAGAGAGAGAGAGAGAGAGGAGAGAGAGAGAGAGAGAGAGAGAGAGAAAGAGAGAGAGAGAGAAGAAAAAGTGATTAAGCCTCGTTAACCTTCCCTTTAATCACATAATCAACTCGTATATTCCTTTAACTAACGTCTCATTATCCTTGACGAGGCTTGTAAACGTTTTCATTAAGATCATTAACCTTAAATCCCGTCCCTTACTACACCACTATAACACACTCACTATTATAAACAGTCTCTTCTCTTATAAACGTTGCTTTTTGATGCATTCCTAGACCTGCACAGCTTATAAACACTAATTATACTAAGCTGTGTATACCATGTAACATATATCTTATTATAATCTACCTTTTTTTTATATCAAGGAAATAGGTTACGTTATGTATGGCCTCTTTGCCTTAGTTAATATGTCCTGTATACACAAAAAGGAGGAGGAAGAGGAGGAAATAGATGGTTGGAGGAAGGAAGGACGAAGAGGAGGAAGAAGGAAGAACGTGTTTATAGGGCGTTTGTTTATCATAGACGCAGGTGTGTATGTATGTATGTATGTAGGTGTGTATGTATGTAGGTGTGTTGTAATAGATGCAAGTTCATAAAAGAGAAGGTTGATCTACCACTACCTAAACCTTGAAACTTAAAAACTACACATACCCTTTTTTATGCAGTTTAACCACCTCGTATACTATTACAAAAGAGAAGAATACTACTTACGTATATGACACCAAGCAATATTGCCCAATGAAGTCTGCTTTAGGGAGAACACCACGCGACTCGACGGGACGATATAGCTTTGGGTCTTGGTCTGGGATGCTGCTATGAGGCTGTGTGTTTAGAAGTCGTGAAAGAGCGCTTAGAGGAAGAGTCAGATGTTGTGGTTGGTGTTTTTCAGGCTTTTGAGTCCCTGAAGAAGACTGGTGAACCTTGATGTTGAGGCATTCCTTGAAGAACCCCAGTTGTTTCATGTTCCCCATTAATAAGCCGTCACCGAATTTGCCCCATGAGTCCACCACTGCTTAGAGGAAAGGTGGGAAGGGAGAGGATGAGGGGGAAGAAGAATAGGAGGAAGGGAATGAAGGAAGGAATGATACAGGAGAAAGTTGAAAAGGAGATCGGGAGGAAGAGAAGAAATTAAGAAAAAAATTGTGGAAAGTTTTTTTCATAGGGATTGAAAAAAAACAAAAAAAAAAACAAGGAAGTGACGGATGAAAGGAATGTGAATGATTGAAAGAAAGAGAGAAGGAACGATAAGAAAAAGGAGGAAAATTGCTGAAATTAGTATCTGTGATTAAAACAGTAAATGTGTTTATTATTCACACACACACACACACACACACACACACACACACACACACACACACACACACACACACACAACATCACAAACACACACACACTACACACACACACACACACACACACACACGACACACACACCAACCCACCAACACACACACACACGACACACAAACATTTTTTCACACAGATCAATCAACATTGGATGATGCTGGGTCATTCACCACATGTCTTGTCCACGCGAGGGAACTCCGATCGCCAATTTCACCTCCGGAACGACGCTGGAGCATTTACCGATTTGGTAAGCGGGACCTCACACACCACATCCCTGCTCAAAGGGACAGTAACGCCACGGAATTTGTCAGTGAAAACCCCGTGAGCAGTGAGGATTCGACGGCTAACCACACGAAAGGCGCGCCAACGCTGTATCACTGACATCCGTAGTGTTGTTGTAGCACCACACCACCACACCACACACACCACCACCACCTCCACTCACGCAGCAGAGGCCAAAGTTCGCCCCTCGCCACCAAGGTGTCCAGGGAGGCGATGGCCCTGTAGGTGGCGATCAGGTCACGCTGGCACTTGGCGCTCACGAGGGTCACGTCAGGCAGGTACAGGTGCGCCAGGTCAAGGAAGGTCAGCTGGGTGGAGGTTACAAGTTCTCTTGGTGACATAGGGAAGATTTTGTGACCGTGCGTTAGTGACCTGTTAAATAAGAAGCTTGTTTTTTGTTTCATTGTTGTTATTGTTATTCATATTGTTGTTATTATTAATTTTTTTACCATAATAGTACCACGAGTTTTGATGATAGTATTGGTGGTGGTTGAAGTAGTATAGTAGTAGTAGTAGTAGTAGTAGTAGAAGTAGTAGTAGTAGTAGTAGTAGTAGTAGTAGTAGTAGTAGTAGTAGTAGTAATACCAGTAGTAGTACCAGTAGTAATAGTAGTAGTAATTGTAGTAGTAGTAGTAGTAGTAGTAGTAGTAGTAGTAGTAGTAGTAGTAGTAGTAGTAGTAGTAGTAGTAGTGTTGTTGTTATAGGAAGAGGAGGATGAAGTATCATAGGAGAGATATTACAAAACTGAAGAAAAAAATATCATAATCAAACTTCATTTACTCGCTTGTTTTTAATGTTATCTACTTTTCTCAATTTCTTTCCTCATGTGACGTCATCCTACATGCATTGGAAAGGACAATTATGTTTTCTATTCACATCAAGATAGCCAATAGACAATAACAATGAATAATGTTATCTCAAAATCAATCTGAACCACTGAATAGCAGTATATATTTATCATTTTTTACGTTCTTTTAAAATTGACATGGCCATTATCTACTTCCATTGATTACCTACATAATTCTCACGATATTTATCCAGAATTATCGTTAAATCAATGGCTTTACGGGGAAGATAAAGTGATAACAGATTAGGGTGACTCCTCTTGTGTATATGTGACATGTGAGTGTGTGTGTGTGTGTGTGTGTGTGTGTGTGTGTGTGTGTGTGTGTGTGTGTGTATCCTTATCGTACATTGCCCATATCACCTTTCATTCTATATACACGACCCCTTCTCCACCATTCACAGTGATGCAAACATCTATGATAACCTCAAACTTGCAGGTCTCTTATCAGTAAAAGCATGTCAGGCGACAAGGCGAAGGAGCACACAACCTCCCCCGTGCACTGCTAATGGGACACTGAACTGTTTATCTTTTCGTTCTCTAAGATAATACTAAGTCTTGAGTCCCTTTACACTTCCCTAATCTCCCACGTGTGTCATTGAGTTACAAACCTAATTTTCATGTGTTCTCAATTTTTCTAAGGAGGCGCAACGATTACAGGCTTGCGCGGATGATCTTTACGCCAGAATCCGTTCATCGAGATTTACCGCGCAGATTTAAAGTTGCTTCCCAAGCTATACAAAAATGCAGAAGGCATGAATCGTATGTCTGACAGCGACGTACATCATCTTGCACACTCACCGGTGTGTGGGAGTGAGGGTTTCCCTCCCTCTCCTCCCTCCATTAGGGCTGGGCAGGAACCGTTAATTTTGGAACCGCAGGTGCCGGTTCCATAGACTCTCGGAATCGTTGGAACCGGTCCGGAACCGGTTCCGGTAATTTAAAAAAAAAAATAATAATAAAAAATATAGCAAATAAAAAAATACCAAAAACTTATAATTAAAAAATATATATAAATAAAAAATAAAAAATAAAACAAATTAGTAAATAAAAAACATCAATAAATATATATAAAAAATAAGTACATATATAAATATAAAATAAAAAAATAAAAATTAGATAAAAAAAAAAAAAAAAAAAAAAAAAAAAATATATTATATATTATATTATATATATATATATATATATATATATATATATAATATATTACACATTATATAAATAAATATATATGTAGATTATATTATTATAATATATATATATTATATTATATTATATATTATATATATATAATACTATATATATACTATATATATATATCTATATATATATATATGTATATATTTTATATATCTATATATAATATAATATATAATATATATATATATATATATTATATATAGTATCAATATATATATTATAATATATAATATAATTACATTATATATATATAATACTATTTATATATATATATATATATATATACTACATATAATATATATCTACATATTATATTTATTTATATAATGTGTATATATATATATATATATATATATATATATTATCATATCTATATATATATTAGTTGTACTCATATATATATATATATATAGTATATATATATTATATATATATTATATATAAATATTATATTATGATTTAGTCTTTGCGGTACGCCACTGCCTATGAGTCATATCTATAATAATATAAGCGAAAGTGTGTGTGTGTGTGTGTGTCCGCTCCAGGTGCCGCCCCCTGTGGCGGAATTCCCTCATATGGCACAGTATTGGAACCGGCTCGAGCAGGGGAAGGTTTTAAGCCTATTTATGAGATGATCCGATAACTTCTTTTTTTTTTTTTTTAGCAGCCTATTAGCGAGAATTGTGAAAAAAAAGTGGGTTGCGAGAATTGAGGAAACCTTGATGTAGGGTGATGGGTAATGGGTGAGTGAATGGGTGGGGTGATGGGTAATGGGTGTGGGGTGATGGGTAATGGGTGTGGGGTGATGGGTGAGTGAATGGGGGGGGGGTGATGGGTGATGGTGAGGGAATAGATGGGGGGTGTGGGTAAGGGGGGGGTGAGTGAATGGGTGTGTGTGGTGATGGATAATAATGGGTGAGTGAATGGGTGGGGGTGGTGGGTAATGGGTGAGTGAATGGGTGGGGGGTGATGGGTAATGGGTGAGTGAATGGGTTGGGGGTGATGTGAATAGGTTGGCGTTAATACACACATTTCTACATCCATGATTTCAGGAAAGCTACAAGGGGCTATCTGGAGAGTCTGTGTTTGGTGGGCCGAAGGCCCACCAAACACAGGTGGTGGCCCAACTAACACACTTACGTATTTTGTACGTAGTATAAAGGTAGCGGTTTTGTAACTTTTACGTAGCAAAAATACGTAACTAATACGAATTTGTGTGGACGCCCAGGTGCGCCCTAATTACGTATTTCACTACGTAACTGACAACCTTTCTACAACATTTTGGGAACCATTTGCACGTTTCAAAAACGTTTGTACTGCCTTTTTAACACGTTCCATCATGTTTTCACAACCTATTTGCTACATCCCACTACGTTTTTGCTACGTTACTACTACCTTCAGCGAGCACATTGCCACAACCTTCCTGGTACGTACCATATTAGCCTACCTTTCTGCAACAGTTCTTGCTATACAGCTCCTTTGAGTTGGAAGATGTATAGTTGTGTAAATAATTATACAGCGAGTAATTTGTGCAAAGCGTGCACTAGCCCACCAGTAAAGACTCCTCACTAGTGCCCGCCCTGTTTATGAGGTGATCATAATGTCTTGCCACAATAGGTTGGCTTTTACTTAATGATCCTCGTGTCAATGTGAAAATAGATACTCCTTCAGATATATTTGAATCCTAAAAATGAAAATCTAAGTAGTTCCAATATCCCATAATATCATGTATGTGACTTTTTTTTATTGATTATAGTTTTGAATATATTTTAAGTTTACCGTTTAAAAGTTTGAAATCATTACATTTGATTATATAATAAGCATAACATATAATACAATTTGATTTACTAGAACTTATAATAGTATACCGTATTAATTAACATTTTCTCTAATATGAACCTAATAGAAAACGTTTCTACATAGACTATAATAAAGAAACAATACATGCATAATAACCTGAAATTTACTCTTTACTTCAAATTAAATTTCTTCATCCAAGCAACCGTATTTTGAATGTGAACCATATGTATTTCCGTCACAAAATCGTAAATGAAAATAAATAATTAAAGGTGCTATAAACGTGCTAAAAAGGTGATTTTGTCACGTGAATGCTCTACGTAGTTTGTACGTTATTTCGTGTATATAGATCTACCTGATATAAGTCACCTGATTTTCACCATAACTCCGATTGGAATTCACGTGGATAACGGTTTATGTCATATTAACCCTTTCACGCACGGTGACGCGATCGCGTCAAAACGGGCCCGTGTACATCTTAGCTTTTGACGCGAATTGCGTCAAAAAACATAAAAAAATTCCACAAAAATAAAGTATTTATCAGAATCGCGTCAAAACTTTCTGCGTAAAAGATCCAAGCTAGGCCTATAAAATAAACTAATTGTCAACTCGCTCGTGCGAATGGATTTGAAGTGATAAGGGCCCGTGTCTCTGTTCACTCTCAGCAGGCAGCGTGTTAGCCCGCCTTATCCATCCGTCTTCCAACATGTGTTTCAGTTTTCCTCCATTTTCTCAAAATCTACTGGCCATATGAAAATTATAATGGTAGCGTTGGAATCCTCATAAAAGTCCGCTTTTATTGGCATATAAACCATAAAAAGTCGACTTAGGAAGTATCGAGCTACGAAGTGGTGAACGTAAGTATTTCTTATTTCTCTTTACTCAATGTTTTTTGAAGTCGTTAAACTCCGCTATTTATTTGCATTTCTTGTTATTTTTGTCTTTCATAAGGCAGAATAATCTCTTGCGAAACCAACGATATATAATAATGCCAGGAAAAAAGAATAATCGTGGTTGAAATTGATAACATAAACAAAACATTCGCCGCACAGTCAGGCCATTCCGCGGGGCAACTTAGAGAGCCCCAAATTGATGTCGCAGTGGACGGAAAAACTGAATAAACTTTTCGTGCGTGAAAGGGTTAACGTAATACTTACGTATCTTTAACATATGTATCCACGTATTCATTAGGTATATATAACGTTTTGAATCCTCTAATATCACGTTACATCATGATCAGAGCTGGGCACTAAATACATTGAATGTATTTAAATACTAAATACTAAATACATGGGAAAAATGAATTTAAATACTAAATACATTTTATGAATGTATTTAAATACTAAATACTAAATACATCAACTGTAAATACATTTCAAATACACATAAATTTTAACATGTCCGAAAAAAAATGGATTTCCTTAGGATTTCCTTAGATTTTGAGTTTCCTTAGAAATTTCCTTCTCAGGCCTAAATTTCCTTCAAATAAGGAGATTTCCTTGCAAGTGGAAACACTGGTTCACTGTAACATCAGGTTTGCCAGATAGTGGGGCGGGTTTATGGCCAAATTAACTGATAAAAATGTATTTACATTTTTATATTATGAGTATTTAAATACAATGTATTTAAATACTCATATAATTATTTAAATATTTGTATTTATTTTGTATTTATGTATATGTTTTGTATTTGTATGTATATGTATATGTATATGTATTTTGTATATGTATACAAAAATTCAAATACTGTATTGAAATACATGACAACACACACACACACACACCCTCAACCACACACACACACACACACACTCTTCAGTTTTGATGCTTTATTTTAAGGATTTCAGAAGTTTTATTGGATTTTAATTGTTTTTTTAAGGGGGGAAGAGGATTGGCTAGGGTTTAATAGAGTTTAGTAGGCATGGAAGGGGATTGGCTAGGGTTTGATAGGTTTTGATAAGGTGGGAAGGGGATTGGATAGGTTTTAATCGGTTTATTTAAGGATTACAGGAGTTTTATTATTTTTTTAGTGTTTTTTTAAGGTGGGAAAATAATTGGATAGGGTTTAGTAAGCATAGAAGGGGAGTGGAATTTTGAGTAAGTTAAAAATTAAATTAACCCCTTGAGGCCCAGAACGTAATTTCTATTGTAATATGACTACCATTAGACAATTTTTGGTGAATGTAAGCAATATTTTTAGAGCTATGACCTGTTTAGTATCCTTGTCCACTAACTAATTTGGTATAATCAGTTACTTTTTCGTAATTTTATAGCTAACAACAGACGATTTTATGTGGCAAAGGAAAGATCTGGGCGTGAAGGGGTTAAGATGAAGCTATTAAGGAAGTGAATTAAGAATAAGTAAGTAATTTAGTAAGCATAGAAGGGGATTGGCTAGGTTTTAATGTGTTTTTTTAAGGATTTCAGGAGTTTTAGTATTTTTTTGTTTTTTTAAGTGGGGAAGATGATTGGCTAGGGTTTAGTAAGCATATAATAAAAATAAAATAAGTGTGTGTGTGTGTGTGTGTGTGTGTGTGTGCGTGCGCGTGCGCGTGCGCGTGCGCGCGCGTACGCGTGTAGCTGTGACATATGATGACATACAGGAAACGAGATACTGCATAAGGTCATATTGTCCCGTCTCCGAAACTACAATTATCTAGCTTGACTTTCAAGTCATGACTCATGAATGTGTGTATTCAGAGCTGGGCACTAAATACATTGAATGTATTTAAATACTAAATACTAAATACATCAACTATATTTAAATAAATTTAAAATTCACACAAATATTAACATCTCCGAAAAAAATGGATTTCCTTAGGATTTCCTTAGATTTTGGGTTTCCTTAGAAATTTCCTTCTCAGGCCTAAATTTCCTTAAAAGAAGGACATTTCCTTGCAAATGGAGACACTGGTTCACTGTAACATCAGTTGCCAGATAGTTGGGCGGGTTTATGACCAAATTAACTGATAAAAAAGTATTTACATTTTTATATTATGAGTATTTAAATACAATGTATTTAAATACTCATAAAAGTATTTAAATACTGTATTTAAATACATGACAACCAATGTATTTATAAATACATTTCTAAATACACAACTGTATTTAAATACGTATTTAAATACAAATGTATTTAAATACTGCCCAGCTCTGATCATGATGTTATAAGTACGTAATTGAAACGTAAAACCACTACGTACTATATTAGTAGAAGAAACACGTATTTCTGTAACGTCTTAATTACGTTGAAAAACGTATTGTAGCGACGTAACCAAACACTACCTAAATACAACATACACAACTCATATTAACGTAATACTTACGTATCTTTGACTTTATGTACTACTTTATGTATTACTTTGACATATGTATCCACGTATTCATTAGGTATATATAACGTTTTGAATCCTCTAATATCACGTTACATCATGATGTTATAAGTACGTAATTGAAACGTAAAACCACTACGTAATATATTAGTAGAAGAAACGCGTATTACATAACGTCTTAATTACGTTCATAAAACGTATCGTAGCGACGTAACCAAACACTACCTAAATACAATATAGACAATTCAAGAGTGAACGTATGATTTACGTATATATTACGAATTTTCCTAACGTTACCAAAACGCTACCTTCTCAAACGTTAGGTTTACGTAGTGTGTTTGCTGGGGGGCCGAAGGCCCACCAATAGCCCTCCGCAGGAGCTAGCCAAAAAGCCCGCCCGGAGGGCGGCTTTGCGGCTAGTTACTAATACAAATGCAAGCTTCATTTAACTGAGAAAAGTATCCAAGTTACACAACACCTGTGCCGTTCACGTTGTCCACATTTCGTCTCTACCAGTTGTCCACATTTAGTCTCTACCAGTTGTCCACATTTCATGGCATGGCAGGGGGGGGGGGGGGGGGGGGGGGCATGCAACCATGCCCCCCCCTTTTTGCAAAGAATAAATAATAAATAAATATATTCATCGAACGAAAAACATTTTTTAAACGATTTTTTTTTATCCTTGCCATTATATAACTTAGTTATATTAAAGTATTCGTCCAGACTCATTTTTTCTTTGCATAAGTATGTTGAATGTTCATTCAAAATACCTACGGTACCTACCTAATCCACACAAAAAAAAATATTTCTTCGCCTTATTTCCGTGAAAACACGACTTTTGTATAACCGTTTTGTTTTGTTTGGCCCCCCACTTTTCAAATTTCTGGGTACGCCACTGATAGCTACCGTCCAGTCATGTAGATTACTGAGGAACCGTTAAGGCGGAACCGGTTCCAGAATCGGAACCGGTTTCCAGCCAGTCGTGGCGGAACCGTCGGAACCGGTTCCAGAACCGGTTCTCGCCCAGCCCTACCCTCCATAGGCGTTTGACAGTTTGCGTGATTTTGAACTTATAGCCTGCAGCGTTCACCTACATCCCGTGTTTTTGCCTGTTTTTGCTGGATTACATAATGGGTGGAATACATACGGATGGCACAACGATTCAAGCAATCATTGATCTTTACAAGGCTGGGATCAATAATAAGGAAATTTGCAAGCTTAAAGGACTAAAGCTTAGGACAGTGCAAAATTTGATCCGCCGATTTAAGGCTGGCGGAGAGGTGAATCTCCCGCTCCCAAAAAAACAACCTGGGAAACAAAAAAAAACTTGTAACAGAACCAGGAGCGTGTTAAGGCGACAGCTTGATGTCAATCCTAGCCTTACAGCCAGAGAACTGAAGGAGGAAAATCATACTCTTCTTGGTAATGTGTCGCTTCGTACTGTACAGGAAACTTTGAAACGTGACCTTGGCTACAGGTGTTACCGGGCGCGGAATAAGCCACTGATAAATGACCGCCAAAGGAAGAAAAGGCTTCACTTTACAAAGAAATACAGAGATTGGCCTCTCGACAAGTGGCGGGCTGTGCTGTGGAGTGACGAAAGCACATTTTGTGTGAGTGGAGGTGGACCAGCAAAAGTGTACCGTCGCCCCGGCTCAGACCCCACCGAGCCTCGCTACACACGAAAGACCACAAAACACCCTCCCAGTTTAATGGTGTGGGGTTGTTTCATGGTATTGGGAACTTAGTTATTTTCCCAAAGAACACAACTGTTAACAAAGTGGTGTATTTTGATCTTTTAAATGACCACCTGGAGGCCTGCTTTGAAAAGACACAGGCACAGATTTTCCAACAGGATGGAGCATCCTGCCACACAGCTCGAGATGTGATACAGTGGCTTAATGACTGCAAGATTGGGAGAATAGATGACTGGCCAGGTAATTCTCTCGATATATCACCCATAGAAAATCTTTGGGCCATCATTAAAGGCAAACTCCGCTCACGTGACACCTCTACACTCCCCAAGCTTGAAATGGAGCTCCGAAAGTGTTGGGAAGAATTTAAGCCCGAGTTCCTTCAAAATCTTGCTGACAGTGTACCACGTCGCCTTCAAAGGGTCATCAAGAGGAAGGGCTACGCAACGAAATACTAACTACAATTGTAAGTGTTGATATTCTACATTATTTTGTTATAAACATGGTGCGTCATACGTGTAAACATTCCCTTTTCGGAGGCGTGCAGTGATTATATCCACGCAAACTGTACTACGAAGTTAAGGAGTGTAGCGACAGACAAGTTAGTTTTATCATTGCTATGTAAATATATGTAAAATCTCTTACATTTTTCGTGTTTTAGAGCGACGTAAAGCTAGTATTTCTTTCTCCCATCTTTATTTTTCCTCAATATTCTGTCACTTCCTCCGTAAACATGAAAGATAATTATAAATGAATGATAAATATTGACATGTTAGCAAAGTCGTCAGCAAGTGAAAACAGAATATCACTGACAAACTTTAAGATAACATTAATGTATTTAGCATCATTTGGTATTGGTAATGTAACGGTATTTCTCTCTCTCTCTCTCTCTCTCTCTCTCTCTCTCTCTCTTCTCTCTCTCTCCTCTCTCTCCTCGTCTCTCTCTCTCTCTCTCTCTCTCTCTCTCTCTCTCTCTCTCTCTCTCTCTCTCTCTCTCTCTCTCTCTCTCTCTCTCTCTCTCTCTCTCTCTCTCTCTCTCTCTCTCTCTCTCTCTCTCTCTCTCTCTCTCTCTCTCTCTCTCTCTCTCTTTTTCTTTTTTTTTCTTTTTTTTACAAATTAACAGTTTACAGAGAAGTTACATTCAACATTACATCGTAGCATAGTAACTTACAGACTAAAGGTTACATTCTTCATGCTCCCTATCTTAAAGTCTTACTCTGGTCCTTAGAATAATCACTTTATCACTATCACTCAGCCTTGCCTCTTTTCTCTCTCTCTCTCTCTCTCTCTCCTCTCTCTCTCTCTCTCTCTCTCTCCTCTCTCTCTCTCTCTCCTCTCTCCTATATATATATATATATATATATATATATTATATATATATATATATTATATATATATATATATATATATATATATATATTTTTTTTTTTTTTTTTTTTTTTTTTTTTTTTTTTTTTAAACAACTAACATCATGGTTGACATGGGCGACAATTGGCAAGGAGGTTGATAAAGGCATTAAGTGGCAGAAGCTAAAGATATCCCCTGTCCCGGGGGCATATTGCCGAAGTCTATTGCTATACGGGATCAGGGAAATTGGGACCAATCAGCGCGCGGTGAGAGCGGGGGTGTGGGAGGGGCTTATACTCAGAAGCCCACACACAATAGTTACGGGTAACTTGCTACTTTTGTGGGCAGATATTGTGCGTGACTTGATTTAAAAAATATATTTGTAAAATATGAGAAAAAAAAGAGAGAAAGAGAGCGAGAGAGAGAGAGAGAGAGAGAGAGAGAGAGAGAGAGAGAGAGGAGAGAGAGAAAAGAGAGAGAGAGAGAGGGTGGAAACATATAAGATGAATTTATTAAATATTATAATTGCATGCTGTATAATTAAAAGACAGAGAGAGAGAGAGAGAGAAGAAGAGAGAGAGAGAGAGAGAGAGAGAGTGGAAACAGTATAAGACGAATTTATTAAATATTTAATTGCATTCTGTATAATTAAGAGAGAGAGAGAGGGGAGAGAGGAGAGAGAGAAGAGAGAGAGAGAGAGAGAGAGAGAGAGAGAGAGAGAGAGAGAAGGGTGGAAACAGTATAAGATGAATGAGGGAGAATTATCTGGGAGTGTGGCCTCAATCTAGTCTAGACTCTACCGTAGATAACAGTATAGTTGCCACCTGCACTCATGTCGCCAGGCGGCATATATTACGAATTATAGCATCACTACTGCTTTTTATGTGTCACTGAAGATGATACACAATAGTTTATAATCATGAATGTATAATCAATCTACCCTGTTTCCGCGTTTTTTTTAAGCTTTATCTGCAAGTATAGACGGTTTCAAATTTCCCCTACTCGTTTTTATTTCCGGGGGACGACAAGGGGCGGGAGGACACTAAACATAAACACTAGATGGCGACCTTAGTGTAGCCCTTTACCAACGTCCCCACTGTTTTATTTTGCAGTTTGTTCATTTATAGCCATATTATGACACAGATGAAGACACAAAATGACACAGACTCTCCAGATAGCCCCTTCTAACTTTCCTGAAATCATGGATGTAAAAATGTAAATATTAACGCCACCAGACGTCTGTTATCAGAAAAAAAACGTTGTCCTGGCGACTTTAGTGTTTTCTACGGTTGAGTCGAAAGGGATCACTGTTATACTCTACATTTCACCATGGCAACATATAGAGAAGTGCTACATTTTGAGTAGGAAGGTTTTTCCGCTACAAGTATAACGGTGAAGGATGACACTGTTCGTCTCCGCATAAATACTAAATAATTATTTTGTTGAATGATATTTTTTATGTTCCGAATACGTATAAGACATGGAGGGAGAGAGAGAGAGAGAGAGGAGAGAGAGAGAGAGGAGAGAGAGAGAGGGGAGAGAGAGAGAGAGAGAGAGAGAGAGAGAGAGAGAGAGAGAGAGAGAGAGAGAGAGAGAGAGAGAAAAAAAATGGAGGGAAAGGAAGGAAAGACAGTGAGAAGAATGTGACTTATATGACGGAACATTAGTAGTAGTAGCGCTGATGGATGAATGTTAGAAAGGAAGACAAACACTTGGCTCATAAAACTAGTCTTAAAAAAATACTTACATGCGCTTACTAATAAGTCACTTCGTTAAAGTAGTCTTTTCCAACCTGCTGTTAAACTGACATAATGGGACCTATGTAACATACATGCCCTTGGCAGAGGAAGAGGGAAAATTCCTTGCCAACCAACTTCCATTGCCAGAAGAGGACCAGGAAAACCAAGGGCAGCAGCACCTCTTGGTAAGGGACGGCGGCCAGACAGCATGAAGAAAACTAAAGCAAAACGACCAAAAAATTTGTCGCATAATATTCTGCACAACGTGGCCAATGCAAAATCTCATGGCAGTGGCCATTAGAGAAACTTCATTAGAGTCTAGTTTGATATGATGATAGTAGGATGTTCTTGTCACTTAATGTGTCCAATAAATTGAATAATATTTGTTTCATGATATAAGTCTCATTTCTATCTGTCCTAGTATGTTACATAGGTCCCATTATTCAGTTTAACAGCAGGTTGAAAAGACTACTTTTAAAGAAGTGACTTATTAGTAAGCGCATGTAAGTATTTTTTTTAAGACTAGTTTTATGAGCCAAGTGTTTGTCTTCCTTTCTAACATTCATCCATCAGCGCTACTACTACTAATGTTCCGTCATATAAGTCACAATCTTCTCACTGTCTTTCCTTCCTTTCCCTCCATTTTTTTTTTCTCTCTCTCTCTCTCTCTCCTCTCTCTCTCTCTCTCTCTCTCTCTCTCCTCTCTCTCTCTCTCTCCTCTCTCTCTCTCTCCTCTCTCTCTCTCTCTCTCTCTCTCTCTCTCCTCTCTCTCTCTCTCTCTCTCTCTCTCTCTCTCTCTCTCTCTCTCTCTCTCTCTCTCTCTCTCTCTTCTCTCTCTCTCTCTCTCTCTCTCTCTCTCTCTCTCTCTCTCTCTCTCTCTTCTCTCTCTCTCTCTCTCTCTCTCTCTCTCTCTCTCTCTCTCTCTCTCTCTCTCTCTCTCTCTCTCCTCTCTCTCTCTCTCCTCCTCTCTCTCTCTCTCTCTCTCTCTCTCTCTCTCTCTCCTCTCTCTCTCTCTCTCTCTCTCTCTCTCTCTCACCTGTTGCGTTGTATGGCCAGTATAATCAACTCTCTCAAATTCTCGGTTTCCTCCTCCACCGCCACCTCTTCCTCCACTGTCCACGGGGGAGGCTGTTCCACTTCAGGCTCGTCCCTTCCACCTTCCACATCTTGGTCCTCTGTTGTGATCCGTGCCGCGGCGCTCCTTTGAAAGCCACAACACGTAAGACAAACCAACATAAACACTAATGGTCGTATGGTTTTCATGGATTTTGAGTAATATAATATTTTCTCAAGTGGTAAAAGTTTGATTGGTTTTTTGTCTTTCTTCGTGGTGTTGTGCCGCCTGGGGGGAGCGTTGAATGCCTGTGTGTGTGTGTGTGTGTGTGTCGCGTGAGGTGCAGTGGTTATGATAAATAGATAGTGGACATCACCACCGTAATCTTATCTTACATACATTGTGTGTGTGTTTGTGTGTCGCGTGATGTGCAGTGGTTATGATAAATAGATAGTTCACATGGACATCACCACCGTAATCGTATCTTACATTGGAAGGTGGATGTAAGTAGTGTTAGGTGACAGGAACTACCACGTGTAGGCCTCGCGGCCTCTTGTAGCTTCCTTATTTTCTTATGTTCTTATGTACATTAAAAATCTCAGTCTTTTATCTCCTGCATAAGTGTGTCGGTCATCAGTTATGATTAGATGCGTAGTACGTACCCTTTAAAGATTACTAAGGAATTAAAAGCGTTATTTGTACAATAACAATTATTTACTGACTGATAATGAGTTGTTTGTTGCAATGGATCGTGACGGATATAATCTGCTTTGTCCTTTCCTCATTACCAAAGAGTAGGAGCTAAGAGAAACTAAATGTTGTGAGTGGCGCGTGTGTGCCTCATGTAAACCAGCGGCTGATTTCATTGTTGGTGCAAGACATGCCATCGATTTAATTTCATTTGTCTTGTCTGAGGCATCTTATGAACATTGTGTAAGTGTTTCGTTGATATTCTGTTATTGCCAGAGCTGGGCAGTATTTATATGCAATTGTATTTAAATACGTATTTAAATACATTTGTGTATTTAGAAATGTATTTATAAATACATTGGTTGTCATGTATTTAAATACAGTATTTAAATACTTTTATGAGTATTTAAATACATTGTATTGAAATACATTTAATATAAAAATTTAAATACTTTATTATCAGTTAATTTGGCCATAAACCCGCCCCACTATCTGGCAATCCTGATGTTACAGTGAACCAGTGTTTCTACTGGCAAGGAAATGTCCTGATTTCAAGGAAATTTAGGCCTGAGAAGGAAATTTCTAAGGAAACCCAAAATCTAAGGAAATCATTGCGAATCACTGCAAAATCTAAAGATACATTGCGTATGGTGTATCTATTACCAGGGTTTTTTCTGTGAATGTTGGTAGAAAAAACCCTGGTAATAGATACACCATCGGGCAGGGGTGATAGCTCCTGCCCAAGATGACTCAGTAGAGAGGAAAGTGTCCTGGAGAAAATTTGTCCGCGCTTCTAACGAACGCTGTGGTGGTCGCCTGGGGCCGTTCTATAGCTCATTCGAAAGCTCTCGTCGTGCTCCAGATGGACAAAATCGTAGTTTATTCGATTTCTTAATTCCAATATTCGAAATCGATCGTCAAAGTTTAGTACTGAGAGACACCCATCTTGGTTGTGTGCGCACGCTTAGTTGTGCCTGAAACGTCGGTTTCAACATTTCACATGGAAAAGGAGAGAAACAAGTAGAAAATGCTTCAGGGTAGCCCTGAAGACATGAAAAAGGGAAGATGACTCTTGCGGGTGTTGTTTTGTAGATCAAGAAGTGTCAAGAAGAAGGGAAACAAGGCTAGTGTGGACATGGGAAAGATTGCGAAAGAATAGAAACAAGGTGGCAAAGATGCCTTTGGACATGAGAAAGATTTGTAAAGGAAAGAAACTAGGTGTCACTCAACATTTGTCCTACCACGAGTGGTATCAGTCGGCAAAGGACAAATGTTGAGTGACACCTAGTTTCTTTCCTTTACAAATCTTTCTCATGTCCAAAGGCATCTTTGCCACCTTGTTTCTATTCTTTCGCAATCTTTCCCATGTCCACATTAGCCTTGTTTCCCTTCTTCTTGACACTTCTTGATCTACAAAACAACACCCGCAAGAGTCATCTTCCCTTTTTCATGTCTTCAGGGCTACCCGGAAGCATTTTCTATTTGTATGTAATGTATTGCTGTAAAGATCAGAAGGTGAAAAAGATCTTGGAGTGAGAGTGAGCCCAGACCTCCGACCTAGGAAACAATGTATTGAGACTAGAAATAGAGCTAATAAAGTGTTAGGATTCATTACCAGAAGTGTTAAAAGTAGAAGTGCGGAAGTTATTCTAAAGTAAGTAAGAAGTAAATTCTATCTGGCTCTAGTCAGACCTCACCTAGACTATGCAGTTCAGTTTTGGTCTCCATATTACAGGATGGATATAGCCTTGTTAGAATCAGTGCTGAGAAGGATGACCAAAATTATTCAAGGGATGCGTAACTTTAGTTATGAGAAGAGATTAGAGCTATTAAAGTTACACGCACTCGAGAGACGCAGAGTAAGGGGTGATCTGATAGAAGTTTTAAAGTGGATAAAGGGATTTAATAAAGGAGAGGTAGGAAAAGTTTTTATGGCTATTAACCAGAGTAGAACAAGAAGTAACGGATTCAAGCTGGAAAAGCGTAGATTTAAAAAAGAAACAGGGAAAAACTGGCTCACAAAAAGGGTGGTGAATGACTGGAATGGACTCGGTAGACAGGTAGTTAGTGCGGAGTCATTAGGGAGCTTTAAAGAGGGGCTGGATAGGTTCATGGATGGGGATGAAAGGTGGATGTAGGTAGTGTTAGTTAACAGGAACTACCACGTGTAGGTCTCACGGCCTCTTGTAGATTCCTTATGTTCTTATGTTCTTATGTTCTATTGTTAAATCCTAAGGAAATTCATTTTTTTCGGACATGTTATAATTTGTGTGTATTTAAAATGTATTTACAAATGTATTTAAATACAATTGATGTATTTAGTATTTAGTATTTAAATACATTCGTAAAATGTATTTAGTATTTAGTATTTAAATTCATTTCTCCCATGTATTTAGTATTTAGTATTTAAATACATTCAATGTATTTAGTGCCCAGCTCTGGTTATTGCTCGCATTGCAACAGGTAAGTCTGTAACGTATCATGAAAATCGAACACAGCACTGTAAAAACCATGAGGAGGAGGAACCTCCTGCCTTAATATCATATTTCTCTCTCTCAAGTTAACTAACTCATGCTATAGAGCAGAGTATAGCCAAATAACCCTTGTATGATCCATATATATATATATATAAAGAGAGAGAGAGACAGAGAGAGAGAGAGAGAGAGAGAGAGAGAGAGAGAGAGAGAGAGAGAGAGAGAGAGAGAGAGAGAGAGAGAGAGAGAGAGAGAGAGAGAGAGAGAGAGAGATATACCATCAAATAACTTCTCTACTGTAAACTCTTTTCATATCAAAGAGAGAGTAAAAGGTTAAATTCCTTGCGTAACCTGGAATTAATTTACGCCTCACTGGGACTCAACCCTTTGTTTACATTCTCGGTGGTGGTCGGATCAAGTATTTTCGCATCCCACCTGTGATCCCACCTACACTCATTCCCTCGTATATTTTTCCTCTTTTTCCTGCATTTCAATATAGTTACTCATTAGTCTTTGTTCTCAACCCTCCCACCAAACTGGAAACAACAGTAAAAGGTAAGACACTAGACTAGTGGGTTTTATTACGGCTGAGGACATCCCTTGGTGGGGGTCTTTGTGGGTTACCATTCTAGATGCTTGGTTACTATCAAGTTAGGTAATAATGCGGGGTTAGGTTTAGTTTTTAAATACCCTTCGCTCATACGTTTCGAGAGAGGGTCCGTTTATTTGTGCCTTCATAATATAATTGACTGCAAATCGCGGATGCCTTAAACCGAAAAATTACCTCATATTGTACGTGTATATATTTGGTAAAATTTCGGTAGAAGCCTTCCCCTATTTCTTAGTTTGGTATTATTCCAGATGAACACCGAATTCACAATGGTGGACGAAACAAATTTTTTCTGGTAAGTTTTTATGTGTTTTGAATGGACCCTACCCATAACTACGTCAAGGTTTGTTTACATCGGTGCATTGTGGGGATAAGTCGGGGTCGCCGCGGGTGGACCTACGAAGGGAAAACTACGGCCAATCTAGCTAATCACAGCCCTGGAATTATACCACATTTACCACAGCTTAGGTAACTTTAGGTTACTAACGGTAACCTAACCTAACCATTACCGTCGGCGAGTTTTCCCGATTTGTGTAGGGACTAGGGACGAGCATTTCGGTAGACGAGAGTACCAGGTACCGTACCACTACTTATTATGAGGAAAGACAACAAAAGGAACTCAATTAATACGGTATTTTAATACTATCATAACCATGAATATGTACAACCTACAAAGAGAAGACTACGACGATGAAAAAATTTCGAGTTGTTTTGGGCGAAATTGATATTCCAGGTGCTATATTTCCGTGCTCGCTGACAACATAGAGAAGACCTGAGGTGATGGTTGATGTGCAGAGACTTCTAAACCAGGAAAACAGTCACAGCAGAGTCTCATTAAGAAGTAAGCAAGTGGTAGGAACACATTACGTACCTACCAGTTGCTTACCTTTTGACGAGGCTCTGTTATGACTCTGTTTTCTTGGTTTAGAAGCCTCTGCACATCAGCCATTACCTCAGGTTTTCTCTATAGTGTTGTCAGCGAGAACAGAGCACAGTAATATAGCACCTGGAATATCAATTTCGCGCAAAATAACTCGAAATTCTTCCATCGCCGTAGTTTTCCCTTCGTAGGTCCTCCCGCGGCGACCCCGCCTTATCCCCACAATGCACCGATGTAAACAAACCGTGACGTAGTTATGTCTGGGGCCCATTAATCTGCTAACCGTTTCTGTCGCAATTTTTTTTTTTTTGGGGGGGGGGGAGGGGGGGATAAAGATTAGTTTTTTATTTTTTTATAGTTAGGTAAAGGTTAGGTTAGGTTAGTTATAGGTTAGGTTAGGTTAGGTAAAGGTTAGGTTAGGTAAAGGTTAGGTTAGGTATAGGTTCGGTTAGGTTCAATTTTTTATTTTTTTTCATTTTTGCAAAATAAATATAAAAAAAGATTTGCGACAGAAATGGTTAGCAGATTAATTCAAAACACATCAAAACACCAGAAAAAAATAGTTTTGTCCACCAAAGGAAGTTCGGTGTTCATCTGGAAATGTACCCTTAGTTTGGATGTGTTGTGAATAAATCTGGCACTCTTTTTGTATTAGTTCGGTAGTGGGCTTTCAAAAGTTGTTGGATTCTTACCTACATCATCGTGTAGATATCTTCATTCTGAGTATTTTGAACCCCATTTCCCATGGCGATTGAATAATAATTATGGCGTTACATGTACTACCGAAAATCTACCGTTATTTCAGCTAGAAACGGTCAAGTTAGGTTAAATCAGATTAGGTTAGGTTAGAGGTGGGGTTTGGTTTAGTAACAGATGATATCAAGAAAAAGAAAATTATCAATACTATGGCAGTGCAAAGCGGAGCAAGGTTTGCGGGGCGGGGCGGGCACCCCCACACCTGTAGACAAAAATTTATTCCGACAAGAACGAGTGCCAGATTAATTCAATACACATCAAAACTATTCAGGAAATCTAAGTTTTGGCCTCAAAATCGGTGAAAGCCCTCTACCGAAATTTTACTCACGTTTTTGTCGGAAATCAATTTTTGTTTACAAGTGTAGGGGGTGCCCGCCCTGCCTCTCCCGGCCCGCCCCGCAACCCTTGTTCCACTTGGCACTGTCATACATGAAGCTATAAAGGGCACAAAAAGTGTCACTTGACTAGACTTGTAGATACATGAATGATGCAATATATGAATATAATTATTAATATTTTTTCAGGCAAATAATGAGAGGCATGAAATAGGCTTGGTTTATATTGTTATTTATCAAACTATAGAACATGCAAAATATACCTAACATTCATAAATAACTTAGACTCACTAATATTTTGTATCTTTTTACACAGGGCGAGGTTTTGTGGCTTTAGTTCAACACCATGTCAGCTCATCACCACTACCACCACCATCACCACCTTCCTGTGGTGTGGGAAGCCTGTCTGTGGGAAGTCAGCTGCAACAAGTAAGTTTTATTAGATAGATAGAGAGAGAAAAAAAAAGTCTTCTTCATAATTGTATTTCCCTCACCAAGCTGCTCCAGGAAGTCAAAATGAAAGTAAAGAGGAATGGGCCCCAGCTATAACTACGTCACGAGGCTCTGTTATGACTCTGTTTTCCTATTTTAGAAGCCTCTGCACATCAGCCATTACCTCAGGTCTTCTCTATGTGTTGTCAGCGAGAACAGAACACGGTAATATAGCACCTGGAATATGAATTTCACGCAAAATAACTCTAAATTCTTCCACCGTCGTAGTTTTCCCTCCGTAGGTCCACCCGCGGCGACCCCGACTTATCCCCACAATGCACCGATGTAAACAAACCGTGACGTAGTTATGGGTAGGGTCCATTGCAAAGTAAATTATAGGCATGTTACTTTGAAATACTTTGATTATAATTATGTTTACTTTTAGATAAGGACAGACCTTTTAGTTTGGACTAGAGTACCTTGAATAACATGTGCTCTGTGTAGTCTGTGCCTGTATGCAATGTTATCCAGCTTTACAACTTGGACTAATATTGTTTAAGAAATGTTAGTGTACTGTTCTGGGTGTCTTACGTACGTGTGTGTCATTGCCTCATAACATAAATTATTTATCATCCTCTTCACCATCATCATTCTGTCTTACAAGGGATAGACGATAAAGAAATGACAGATTCTCTCTCTCTCTCTCTCTCTCTCTCTCTCTCTCTCTCTCTCTCTCTCTCTCTCTCTCTCTCTCTCTCTCTCTCTCTCTCTCTCTCTCTCTCTCTCTCTCTCTCTCTCTCTCTCTCTCTCTCTCTCTCTCTCTCTCGCTCTCTCTCTCTCTCTCTCTTTTTTTTTTTTCCCCTTTATTCTGTGCCTTGATTTCAACGAGGAGAGACGAGGGAGAACGGGCCTGAGACGAACAGGTACGGTGGAGCTATGAGAGAAAACGGCATCATTTTATGGCTAACTAGTATTGAATTCTTGTATCCGCATTGAAAGGAATGGAATGGAATGGAATGGTTTATTGTTGGATGTACAACAAGGGTAGGAGGTCGGTGCCTGTCGGCCTCCCCCCAGGCAGTGTAGATATATAAAAATTTGTTATAGTCTAGGGGCCCAAACTGAGAAGTGTCTTTAAAATCGACTTTCGTGGTACCCATGCGGTAACAGCTTCATAATATACAACTGAAAGGAAATTTTGTCTATTTTTCAAATCTGGCAATGAAAATTTCGAAATCGTGTAGCTTCATGGTGATTTTTTGGTTACCATGACAACCACATTACATATTTCAGACCAGCATGTTTAGTCTAGTAGTCCAGTGGACCCCACGTGCACCCCTGGACAATCTAATGAGACCTACTTTTTTAGATGCACAAATATGTCTAGAAAACAAAAATCAATGTTAACACTGTCAAATAATGTCCCATGGTTCGTATGGCGGCCATCGTCGATCGCGAAATATCTAACTTTCTCGAAATTACCAAAATGTCCAAAAAAAACCAACTTTCAACATAAATGACAATAAATTCACTAATATACAACATACTGGTCAGTTTAACATCAAAATCATCGTCTATTACTCCCCCATCTAATGCAGTCAAACAATGGACATACATATATGATTATCATACACTAATTGTTACCAATGTAACCACGTCCCTAGTGAAACTTTACTTACATCAAATACATACATTCGATAAAACTTAATTTTATATTAAATTTTACCAGTTAATCATGGGCAACTAGATAATACAACTTAGTATTGTTCAGTTGCCATTTGTAAACACTGTTTTGCTCCATATGTCATGTCATATATGTATATATATTGTATATATATGTTTGTTTCTCATACAATACTGTATTGCTCAAGTGTATCGCTAACCTGTATACGATGTCAATTAAGACTACTTTCCTTCTCCTTAGATGCATCGGTGATAGTGATAGTGTAGATGGTATGTCAGTGACCTAACATTATGTGTGGTACATCCGTAGTTCTTTCTGGTGGTGGAATATAACTGAACTAAATCATGGCTAGCACGAGGAAACGAAAAAGCGATAAAATATCAGCCAGATCTGAAAACCCTAAATGCCCATCATGTATCGTACACGCAATAGACATCCGAGACTATGGTCCTTTGACATCTTTCAGAAATGTGAGAGGAAACCCAGAAGAAAAATTAGCATATCTACATGAAATCCGTGAAAATCGAATGGCTGAACCTCTCAATTCACCTCGCCGTATGGAAGCAGTGTGTGCTCAGATACCAGAGACTCTCGAAGGCATTGACTTGGAGATGATAGGATACCACAGACCATGTTACCAGCGCTTCACAGCAAACTTACATCGCTTGAGTGATTCGACCGTAGCATCTATGTCCACGAAGCATCACTCTCCGCGCAAACTGTCATCTGCTGAGAGTTCCCAACTATTCCCACCTGAATGTATGTTCTGCGAGAAGTTTGAAATAAAGGTATCTGGAAAAACCGAGAGACCCATCAAATTCCTATCATGGAAACACAAAGAGCCTGCTTGGAAAAGCATCGAGTCTCAGGCCCTTGAACTAGGAAAGACTCGTCTATACCGACAGGTGAAAGGAAAGGACTTATTTGCCGTTGAAGCACAGCTCCATTCCGAATGCAGAATGTCCTTCACCACGGAATATCGAAATCACATCCGGGCACAGGAGCGAGAGGAGAACCGTAACGTAGCCACTGATCAGGCCCATAGGGCTGCTGCCCATAACGCAGCCTTCAACTTGGGGTCAGGATTTGACTCTCTGTTATTTGTAATTATACCAAATGTCAATTACTCACTTCTACTGACAGCGTACCTAGCTGCCCTACATCACTTGTTAAAGTTTAATAGAAAGGAAACATTGTTTTCTGACTTTTCTCGAATGTTTGTATTTGACAACATAAAGTTTCACTAGGGGGGTGAGCAACATTGGTAACAATTAATGTATGATAATCATATATTTATGTCAATTCTTTGACTGCATTAGATGGGGGAATAATAGACGATGATTTTGATATGTTAAACTGACGAGTATGTTGTATATTAGTGAAGTTATTGTCATTTATGTTGAAAGTTGTCGGCGAAACCGAAGTAATTTTTCCGCCTTTTTTTAGGTTTTTGCCGTTCCATGACTAAACTTGTACCAATTACTGCATTAATTGTTCTTATTACAATAGGCCATGTTATTCTTGTCACGTGGGCACCAAAATTAAATTTGTAACTACATTATTTGTGATTTTATGGACATTATGGTAATTTCGAGAAAGTCAAATAGTTTGCGATCGACGATGGCCGCCATACGAACCCCATGGGACATTAGTTGACAGTGTTAACATTGATTTTTGTTTTCTAGACATATTTGTGCATCTAAAAAAGTAGGTCTCATTAGATTGTCCAGGGGTGCACGTGGGGTCCACTGGACTACTAGACTAAACATGTTGGTCTGAAATATGTAATGTGGTTGTCATGGTAACCAAAAAATCACCATGAAGCTACACGATTTCGAAATTTTCATTGCCAGATTCGAAAAGTAGACAAATTTTCCTTGCAGATGATATATTATGAAGCTGTTACCGCATGGGTACCACGACAATTATTTGTTCAGCCCTTGGCCCGAGACTATTACAAGTTATGGGTATCAGAGCTTCCACTGAGGGGAAGTTGTAGTATACTTATATTCATGCATACAGTTAATAACACACATCCATCACCACCTTGGGGCGAATTTAGGGTACTCTCGTAGGATGTCAGCGAGTGTATGGTGATTGAAAAACCAGCAGATTGTCTGGGGCAAGTCATGGTGGCCTTGTGGTCTAAATTTTGCAATGCAGGGGCAGTCCATGATGTAATGATGCAGTGTGTGACCTCCTAGCTGGGCACACAATGTACAAGAGACAGCGGGGGAGTTACTAACCTCCCAGTAATATTTATAACCTAGCCTGAGGCGCATTGCCACAACATCCTGGGCTGCACTGTGCCCAGGCCTAACTACGCCGATGCGTGTAAGCACAAGTTCTATTCAAATAAACATGTCTTTATTATTATCTTACAGTATCATTGCAGTTAATGTCTACATACTTATCTTTACTAATTGGAGTTGAAAATAGCTTAGTTACTCCTTTGCCCCGGGTTTTGAGGATAATTTTAAAAAAATTCTGGCGCTAATAGATGTCTACAACAGCTGATGGCTTGTTTCCAACAAGGAAACCAAGAAAACCTTGTTGCCTACTCCTTCATTCAATAATCTCCCTCCTCATTTCCTTCCTCCATCCCCTTCTTTCCTCCATTTATTTTTCCTTCTTTCCTCCCTCTTTCCTTCCTTACTCTCCCTTTCTCCTGGGAATGAGTGAATGAAGAATGGGAATAAAATAGTTAGGTGAGGAAGGAATTAAGTGATAACGGGATAGAAAGGCGAGTAAATGAAAAGAAAAAGCTACCGTAGATAACACTATAAGTCGCCTTATAGTCGCCAGGACAACGTTTCTTTTTTTATTTACAGACGTTTGGTGGCGTTAATACCTACATTTCTACATCCATAATTTCAGGAAAGTTAGAAGGGGCTATCTGGAGAGTCTGTGTCATTTTGTGTCTTCATCTGTGTCATATTATGGCTAAAATTAAACAAATTACCAAAATAAAAACCGAGGTGGCGAAGTTGGCAACGGGCTACACTAAGATCGCCAGCTAGTGTTTATGTTCTGAGTGTCCTCCCGCCGTCGTCGTCGCCCGAAAAAAAACGAGTAGGGAAATTTGAAACCGTATATACTTGCAGAAACAAAGCATAAAACAACACTGAAACAGGGTAGATTATACAGTCATGATATAAACTAAGCTGGGCAGCAAGGAACGGCTGACCTGCTTGTAGAAGCAGGTCCAGCGGGCAGAACAAGAGCACAACATGTTTGTACTGTGGTTTGTGGTGGTCGTGTGTTGTGGTGGTGGTTGTGTCTGTGGCCCTGTTGGCAGGGTTCACCTGGGCCCGGCACACCCTGCCATGGCCCCGCCGCCGGCAAGACGTGACCAACGTAGTAGTACTGAAGGAACCAGACCGGAACCAGACCGGCCACGGGACACGCAAGGCACTGGCCTTGCCCGCACCAGGCGGAGCACTACCGGCTGAGTCCTCACAGAATCTTGAACAAAATTCTGACAGACAGGAGGACGAGGAGGCCAATCAAGAGGTGCGGCGAAGAATCATCGTGCCTCGAAAATACGTGGAGCGACTGGCGGGGTCTGGGGAGTGTTTCCGCCACTACCTGGAAGGCCACTACTCCGTCCAGGTCATGCAGGACCCTGCACGCCGCAGGCTGCATATCAAGGGCTGCAAGACCAGCGTGCAGGAGTGTCATGCCGCCGTGAAGGAACTGTTTGCCGCGTGGCGGACACGCGAGGCCGTCGTGGAGTGATCGCATCCACAACATAATTATTTCAAGTATATCTTATCATCCTTATCCTATTATCTTATATCCATATTATTAAATCGTAATTATCATTATTGTTATTATTATTTTCATAATTATTAATACATTAATATAAATTATGCAATACTATCCGTGTTCAGGCTATTTTATGAATGAGAAGTAGAGAGAAGAGAGAGAGATAGAAAGAATAGGATGAGAGGCGAGAGCATGAGAGAGAGAGAGAGAGAGAGAGAGAGAGAGAGAGAGAGAGAGAGAGAGAGAGAGAGAGAGAGAGAGAGAGAGAGTAATGAATAATAATAAAAAAAATTCAATGAAACATGGTTATTCTCTCAAACTTACATCAGATGTCCTATACATATGATACTAAAAAAATAATAATCTAATAGTCACATAAATAAAAGTTTTTACATAAAAAATCTGTCAAAAGAGACATTGAAAGTATAACTAAAATTCATTTGATATATCTTTCCAATACTACTAATAAAATATGCAAATTCTAATTGAAAAAAGAAAACACTTTAAAGTTCACTTAGGGTCACTTAGAAGTAAATTTCTAAGCCTAGACGTAAAAGTGCAAAGACTTCCAGAATTAACGATCAAGTAGGCAAATCATTCCATACTTTAGGCCCTTGATGGACGCCATCAGCATAATGCCAAGCATACATCTAACCAAATATCTAATTTCTTACTAAAATTTTGTGTTGGTCTCAGTCAGAGCTATTCCTTTTTTTGTAAAAAAAAAAGTAGAAAAAAAGACTATTTGAGATCCGGGGCTGTGCATCAAACCTTCGGGGCCACACAACCCAATGTCCAGGAATAGTTGTTGTACGTGATAGTTGTACAAATAATAATTTGTTGTAAAAAATAATAGTTGTACATGAGAGCTGAGGAGAATAGAGGAATATAGATAGTATAAATAGTAGGGGAATGTAGAAAAAATATATAGAGGAATGGGCCGGGAACTTTATGAAATATTAACTTTTTATTTTTTATGGCACATTTTAAGAATCGCTTGTCATAGATTTGTCACTATATGTTCTTCATTAACGTTTTAGCTCACTGAATATTTCGGTGAGGTGAAAAGTGTGTGGTGGTGGTGAAGGGAGGTGTCAGGTGAGGTTATGGGCCTTACAAAGGTTAACATTGCTTTGAATTAATTATTTTATTATTATTTTATTATTGTGTATAGAAGAGTTGGTTAAAGGACAGATGTGGATTAGTGTGGTGATGGTGCAATGTTGTGTGGTATGGTAACGTGGTTTAATGTAGTTGTGATGTAGTTTATGGTAGTTATGTGATGCAGTGAGACTTACGTTTTCTTTACTTAGGCTATTCATTAATCTATTATTATTATTTTTTTTTTTTTTTACATTTTACATTAGCTTGTTATTACGTTTGTTCATTTCGGTAAGTAAGTGTTAAGTGTGTCTTCCTTACATCAATATTTTCAGCCTTTAGTCTTGATTTCTGTGACATAATTTTTTGGTTCGTTTTATATTATAGGGAAGACAGGAGACAAAAAAGAGCAGAAGTATACAAATGTTTGGTCAGATTTGAGGAGAAAAATATTGGACAACAGCAAAGAAATCGAGGTATAGCCAGTTTTTTCTTCATATTTATATATAACAGCTGTTGATTCGGTGAAGTACAAGTAGAAAT
>JACEEZ010007707.1:272453-277206 GCA_016584305.1 Chionoecetes opilio
CTCTCTCTCTCTCTCTCTCTCTCTCTCTCTCTCTCTCTCTCTCTCTCTCTCTCTCTCTCTCAACATACTCGATTAGCCACGCCCACCACACAAGGCTCGCTCCAGATTTCGCCTAAACACATCACACATACGTTTTTTCCTCAATCCTGCTCTAAGGAGAACAAGGAGGAGGAGGAGGAGGAGGAGGAGGAGGAGGGAGAGAGGAGGAGGAGGAGGAGGAAGTAGAGGCGTAGCAAGGTAAAGGATGCGATGAGAGAGTAGGAGATAATATATTAAAGAACGTAATAAGAACAGGAGGAGGAGGAGGAGCAAGGAGAAAGGATGCGATGAGAGAGTAGAAGAAAAGAAGAGGAAAAGGGGATCAGAAGAAAGAGAGGAGGAAAATGCAAAAGAGAGGAAGAATAGGAGGAAGGAAACGAGGAGGAGTAAAATAGGAAGGAGGAGGAAGAAGGTACGAGGTAGTGAGGAGTAGAAAGGATAGAAAAAGGAGAAAAAAAAGTTGGACAGGAGGGAGGGAGGGAATGGGGATAAGGGGAAGAGGAAGGAGGTATAAGTTAGTGGGGAGTAGAAAGGATAGAAAAAGGGGGAAGGCTGGAAAGGAGGGAGGGAAGAAATGGGGATAAGGGGAGGACGGAGAAGGTATATAGAAGGTAGTAGAGAGTAGAAAAGATAGAGAAAAGGGAAAAAAAATTGGGTCGCCACGTCGTAAACTGATAATTATAGAGTTAATATGTATCTCAATATCTCCTCCGCCTCTTACCCAATCCTCAATGCTCTTCTATCCTCTCTATTCTCCTCATCCTTTTCAACTTTTAAGTCTCCTATTCTTCTGTCTCTCCTCCTCTTTATCTCGCTCTTCTCTCGTCTATTTTGCTTCCTTCCCATTTCCTTCTCGTCTTTTCGTCTTCTTCTACCATGAATATCACTTTTCTTTCTCATCTCTTGTCTCACACTCCCTCCCTCTTTCATATTATCTTCTTTCCCTTTTCTTCTTTCATTTATTTTCCTCTTCTTTTCACTAATATTTTTCTTTCCTTCCATTTCCCTCCGACTTTCCAGATTTCTGGTTAAATTTTATGTCAAAAAAATGGCTCCAGTTTTTGATAATTTATATTGTGGTGACATGGGACCTTTATTTTTTATCAAGCATCCTCGAATGTTAAGATGGTCTGAAGGATATGGAAGTTTTCGAAAAAGTTATGATTAGGATTTTTTGGTTTAGATTTTTAGTCGTGGATGAATTCTAAAATTAGTGATTCTTTTTTTTTCTTGTCAAGGTACAAACGTTTTTTTTTCTTCCAGTTTTCTTTATTTTTCATGTGGCTTACGAAAAGGAGACAAAAACATATGTATATTTTGAAATTGATATATTCTTTTATTTCAACCTGGCTATCCTTGTATGATTTCCCTCTTTTAGCAAACTTTCGATGTTGGGCAATGTTCAGTGTTTGTTCTCAATGACTCGCTAATTGCATGGCACAAAAAAAATGGTGGGCCCCTTCACGCCCAGATCTTTCCTTTGCTATAAAAAAGAATGTATGTTGCCAGCCATACAATTACGAAAAGTCACTGAATATACCAAATTAATTAGTCGACATGGATACTAAACAGGTCATATCTATAAAATATTACTTAAAGTCACTAAAAATTGTCTAATAGTGGCCAGATTACAATGGAAATTACGTTCTGGGTCTCAAGGGGTTAAAGAATCTAACCAAATATGGAGAACATTGAAACATTTTCTCCTCCATATCATTCATCTCCACTACTCATCTCCACCTGCATCTCTCAAACTCCTTACATACTCGTGTTCTTTAGTTTTTCCTTTCCTTCCGTTCTCTCCCTATGCACCACATCCCTTCGTGATAGTATACCTTCCATCCCTTCCTCTTCCAATGTACACACTACACTCCACATTCCCCCCACACACTACTAGTACACCCCCCTCCCTTTCCTCCTCCTCCCTCCCTTCTTCTCCCTCCCTCCCTCTTTTATCCACCCAACAGTTCAGTTCTCTCTCTCTCTCTCTCTCTTCTCTCTCTCTCTCCTCTTCTCTCTCTCCTCTCTCTCTCTCTCTCGTCTCTCTCTCTCTCTCTCTCTCTCTCTTCTCTCCTCTCGTCTTCTCTCTCTTCTCTCTCTCTCTCTCTCTCTCTCTCTCTCTCTCTCATCTCCTCTCTCTCTCTCTCTCTCTCTCTCTCTCTCTCTCTCTCTCTCTCTCTCTCTCTCTCTCTCTCTTTTTCCACCTCACCTCACCCAACGGACCATTACCATTGAATACCACAATCCCTCTTGCCCAGTTGCAATGAGCATTACACTATTATGATTACATCCTGAAATTATCCGGCGCAGCGGTCACAAGGCGGAGGGTTTACGGCAACGATGCGTCCTCTTAACCCCTTCACGCCCAGATCTTTCCATTGCTATAAAAAGTGTATGTTGTCGAGCCATAAAATATCGAAAAGTAACTTAATATACCAAATTATGTAGTGGACAAGGATATTAAACAGGTCATAGCTATAAAATGTTGCTTATATTCATTTAAAATCGTCTAATGGAAGCCAAATTACAATGAAAATAACGTTCTGGGTCTCAAGGGATTAAGACAGGGCATAGACCACTATAATATTATCTCCGTGTGATTTACAGTGGTCTATGGACAGGGAGAATAAGGGAGAGAGATTTCAATGCCTTGTATATAGTTATCTGAAGACAGCGTAAATGGGGAGAGTCTTCAATGCTTTGTATATAGTTTGATTAAGACAGGGATATTATGGGTGAGTGGTTTCAATAATATGTATATAGTTATCCCAAGACAAAAGGGGAGAGAGAGAGAGAGAAAGAGAAAGAGAGAGAGAGAGAGAGAGAGAGAGAGAGAGAGAGAGAGAGAGAGAGAGAGAGAGGAGAGAGAGAGAGAGAAAGTAGGATCACTAACAATGAGAAGACAATTGGAGTAAGAAAAATAAAGAAAAAAAGGTGAAATGATAAATAGAGAGAAAGATAAATTTTACTTTACTGAAACGTATGAGATTCATCTTTTTATTTGCTCAATCCATCTCATCCTCCTCTTCCTCTTCCTCCTCTTTCCTCCTCCTCCTCCTCCTCCTCCTCCTCCTCCATCTCCTCCTCCTCCATCTCCTCCTCCTCCATCTCCTCCTCCTCCTCCTCCTCCTCCTCCTCCTCCTCCTCTTCCTCCTCCTCCTCCTCCTCCTCCTCCTCCTAAATTATACACGTCCTTGGTTAGGCCACACTTGGAATATGCCGTTCAATTCTGGTCGCCCTGTTTCGTAAAAGACCAAGCAAAATTGGAATCAGTGCAAAGAAGAGCAACCAAACAAATTCCATTTCTGCGAAATTCATCTTATGAAGAGAGACTGCGGAAACTTAATATGTTTTCCTTAAAGGATCGTAGAATCCGTGGGGACTTGATAGAAACCTTTAAGATCCTAAAAGGATTTGATGTCATTAATCAAGAGAACCTATTCGAGCTTTCAACTCAAGTGACAACAAGAAATAATGGTTTAAAACTAAACGGTCAACGTTGCATCACTGATCTCCGTAAAAATTATTTCAATGTGAGAGTCATTGATCGATGGAACAAGTTACCAGCAAATGTTGTCGAAGCCAGCACAATAACTACATTTAAAAACAGGCTTGACGCGCACTGTAAAGTAAATGGGTATTGATAGTGCCCTGCGAATTCATATTTAGTCCCCCGGATCGATTAGTTGTAGTGGTAGTGGTAGTTGTAGTTAGTATATTTCATACCCTATTTTTCTGCACTACGAAACTTCCGTGTTCCTATCTTCTTTTAAGGACATGGTATCATTTTCCAACTGTTTTCTTACAAGTAGTTGATAGTTAGTAGTATGTAGTTCAGCAGATACCCTCGTCATGGACCAATAGGTCTCCTGGTGTCTGTTATTCCTATGTAATCCTATGTAATCCTCCTCCTCACTCTCACTCCAGCCAGACAAGCTCTCTCGACCGTCCGGAAATAAGGTTACGGGGCCCTCCAGACGTGTGTGTGTGTGTGTGTGTGTGTGTGTGTGTGTGTGTGTTGTGTGGGAAGCGGGGCACGTGAGGCAAGTCTTAATGAGTTCGTTGAGACATGGAAGAGTGGGTAGATGGGTAATGGGGTTGTTGGGGGGTTGAGGGGTTGGGGGTTGAAACTAGACAGGGAAGGTTTGGGGTTGACTGGTATATTTATATAGGCATGGGAGAGTGGGGTGGGGTGGGGGAGGTTGGGTGGGGGAGATGGGTCGTGGTTGGGGGAGTGTCTGGGGTGGTTGGGTGGGGAGTGGGGTGGTTGAGGGAGGGAGTGGGGTGGTTGGAGGAGGGTGGGGAGGGGTGGGGATGGGTCGTGGTTGGGGAGTGTCTGGGGTGGTTGGGGGAGGGAGTGGGGTGGTTGGATGGAGTGGGGGATGGGGTGGTTGGGGGAGGGTGTGGTGGGTGGGGGAGATAGTGGGTTGGTTAAGTAGATGGGGTAGTTGGAGGAGGGAGTAGGGTGGTTGGGTGGAGTGGGTTGTTGGAGGAGATAGTGGGGTGGCTGGGTGGGGTGAGGGATGGGTTGGGGTGGGGTGGGAGGGGGAGGGAGTGGGGTGGTTAGGTGGGTGGGGTTAGGCTATGGGCAGCGGTTTCCTGTGCCAGATATCATCGTCTCTATAATCCGATTGGTTTCTCTTGATTTTTGTGTGTGTGTGGTGTGTGTGTGTGTGTGTGTGTGTGTGTGTGTAGTTGTGTGTGTGGTGTGTGT
>JACEEZ010007708.1:0-22085 GCA_016584305.1 Chionoecetes opilio
CAATAATTTTCGTCTATTTCGATTAATAAAGAGCGAAACATGTTATAATAAGTCTATTATGTTATCGCTGATTAAGGTGAAATTTAGGCCTTTGTGGGTTTTTAACCCTTTGTAATGGCTATCGTACGTCTGGCAGTTTAGTGCATTGATAGCAGGGAATTCAAATAATATTCTGTTCTAAATCATATTATCCATGTTAATTCTCCATCATCTACATATTCCTTATTAGGTGTACCGATGAGTATTGATATGTGTTGATAATATGTTGGAAATGATAGAATAAGGGAAAATATGACCTTGTGCACATGTTATCCCGTAATCTTTGCTCGGTTAATTAATAAAATGTTATTTTTATATGATACTAGCTACACACATAGACTAACTGATAACCTTTTTCCATGTAAACTCCTTCCTATGTACGTATCTCATCTTTATTTCTATGTATCTCTGGGTGTTCCTGATTAAGCTGGAAATATTTGAAATAAACTGATATATGATAATTTCTATAAACTATTATAAAAACTTCTATAGCAATTTTTAATAGCTTGAACAGGCCTAATAATAGTGATGGTACCGATATTGAGATACTATGTATATTACTGTTTAATATATAAAATATGATATGAATATTTCCCACATACAAATACGTACCAGCGCCCAGCGGCCCTCCGGAGGATTGACGTCAAGTTGCCGCTGCTTGTCACTACTGATGTAATACTAAAAGCAAGATAATCATATAACTGTTGTTTCAAAATGTTTAAAACATAGAAATATTCAATTCTTCAAATTCTGTACATTAATTTCAACATAGTAAGTTTTCCCGTCTGAAAATACACCAGCGGCCCTTCGGAGGGCTGACGGAGGTAAATTTGCCGCCGGCGGCCGCCGTTCGCCGCTCTACAGCCTACGTAGGCCCGCCGGTGATGGTTAGCTGGGTAAATAGTGACTTGAAGAGACGAATCAATGCCTTTGGTAATAAGTGTCTTTGCAGAATCATGGGGTATCGCTGGGATGATTACGTGTCAAATCAGCGATTGCACCGTGAGACTGAATCGAGGCCTATTACCTGCATAGTCCGTCAGCGCCAACTTCGGCTATATGGGCATGTGGCACGCTACCCTGAAACCGATCCTTCCCATCGGGTTGTATCTGTAAGAGACAATCCTGCGTGGAGGAGGCCAAGGGGGCGCCCACAAGGCTCGTGGCTAAGGCAAGTTGATGTTTCTTGTCGAGAGCTGCTTGGTATGGGAAAGGAGCCTGCATGGGAACTCGCGCGTGGTGACCCCCGGGAGTGGCGTCGTAGGGTGGGCGAGGCGACGCGCCCCCCGGCGTATGCCCCCAATGATTGATTGATTGAATATTCGGGATAAATAGGACTAAGTGTGCTTTGCTTACCTGTGAAATGTTATCCCAATTTTTCTTGAAGTATTCTTGTGCCCATTTTTGCAACCGTAGGCTGCACAATGCACCATCTTTATTGTAATTCAAGAAATCATTTCCAGTAAACACAGGGCAGCAGTTCAACTTCCGCGGCTGAGTGGTGTCTCGAGATGGCCGTCAAGTGCGACAGCGCCGCCCTGGTGGCGACACGACAAACTGCGCGGCGCTGACAGAAGATAGCCCCTCCATAGTTATAGAGCTCAGTGGACGGGACCCCTGACCCTGCTGCTTGATCTTGATTGATCTTGATCTTGATTTGGGAGTCACCCAGCAGATGCTGTCAGTGAAGCCTTGGGTCCGGCGTTCTCACCACACACGAAATCTGTTGGGAGAGAAGCAAAAGGGGGAAGCAAAACTAGGGATTTCTTTTTCCCCTCCTTCCTCTCTCTGCATCACATTCATACGGGGTCCCCCATCACTGAGGGGGCCCCTGCCTCTCATGCTCTCTCCTACGTGCTCTCCAAGAGTTCTCCAAGAATTCTTTTACACTCTCAATCACACGACTGTCACTCCTCCACTCAGCACACAACCCCAGCAGGTACTCCATCTCCACTCTCCTGTCTCTCATCTCTCGCCATTCTTCCACTCCGACCTCTCCTACCGGGTAATGTAGGAGACTGCCTGTCTCCTACATCAGATCAAGTCTGCCTGAGACTTGATCTTGATCTTGATCTTGATCTGGGAGTCACCCAGCGGATGCTGTCAGTGAAGCCTTTGGTCCGGCGTTCTCCCACCACGTAATCTGCTTCCTGCCTCCACTGCCCCTAGGATCTTGATTTTGACGTTACAGTGTGGCCCTTTTCTTCATAGGCCAGGCCCTTAAACCGGCTGCAACACAAGCTCGAGCACGAGCTTGACAGACGACCTATAAAGCGATACTAAAAGCAGAAAAGGTCACAAGAAGAAGAAGAAGAAGATTTGTCGACCGAAACGAATTGCGTGTGTGAACGTAATCCCCGCACTAGCCCGCAAGAGACCGACTTCTCTGTCGACAAAAAATGCCGAAAAAACCTCAGTGTGAACCACCCTTAACCCTCTTTCATATGGATACCCTAGTCACCTAGTGATTACTAGCCAGTAGCCTAGCCCTGTGAAGAGTAAAAGTAAAGAAAAACACTAAAAAGAGACAAAGACTTAATTTTTGAATGACAAGTAATAAGTATAGACAAAAACAAATAGGAATACAGAAGTTTTAAAAAATAAACACTAATAAAAAGTCTTGAGACATTTTTTGTTTTAATTGAAACCGTAATAACATTTAAAGTCGCCACCTGCAGTAATGTCGCCAGGCGCCATATATTACAATTATAGCATTACTACTGATAGTACTGATTTTTCAGAGGTGGGCATCGCAATTTTTTTTTCCAATTCCGCAATCGCAATTCCGCAAATTCCGCCTGCACCAGTCCGCAATCGAAATTTCCCCCGCAATTTTTTTCAGATAGGCCTTTTCGCAATCGCAATTCCGCAATTCCGCAATTCCGCACAAAAAATTTTGACACCCTACAATTAAAACAAAACACCTACTATTAAACAAAAATGTCTATAGACTCTTAAAACACCTACAATTAAAAAAAAAAATGTCTCAAGACTTTTTTATTAGTGTTTTTTTTTAAAATACTTCTGTATTCCTATTTTTTTCTGTCTATACATAGGCTTTATTTTGTGCGTCCTCTTGGAAGTAAAATTATACTTATTTAAGCTCCGCCCCTGCTTGCCATCACAAAATCGATTGTAGCGCTGCCAGACGCTTTCTACAGACGGAGCCGAAGGAAAATGTATCGTACATTCACTGGGAGAGGGCCAGACAGACCTCGCTCTCACAACCTTAAAAAAATTACCCCAAATGTAATTCGAAGACGTACGGAATCATGGTACATCATGTTGCCACCACGGAAGACAGCAACAATTTATCATTTACATATATCACTTTTCCTCTCTTTCTCTTTCTTCCTTTCCCTTCCCTTCCTTTCTTTTTTCCTTTTCTTTCCTTCTTTCTCTTCCCTTTTTTTTTCTCTTCTCCTCTTTTCTCTTTTCTGCTCCTGCCTCAAATTTCCAGGCGTTCGCCCTTTTCGGCAGACCGCTATAGGTTAGTTAGGTTAGAAAAACGTTAGGTTAGGTTAGGTTAGGTTAGGTAGGGTTTCGTTTACAACGTGAAAGTAACTTTGTGTGGGAATCACAATGAGGTTATTTTCAAGAAAATCCTGTGGTTAGTTTCGGAGCTACAGCCATGCGTAGAGGGCCGCCAGCTGCCGAAATCGGCGAACGCATGAGGAACCCTGAAGCACCTCAGAGCACCTCACTGGCCTCACTGGAGGACTGTGGCGGTGTTCGTATATCCATTATGTACATTTTGTGGGTGACATTCCTGTGTAAGTTACGACAAATGTACCAGTTACATTGCATTTTTAAAGTAATTATAACTATTACTAAAGAGACTGTTTATTATTTTAGTGTATTATGGCCAAATTACAAGTTTTATCGTGCTAGCCACAAGTCTTAACAGGGTTCGGACGCATTGAAAGATTGAAGGGAGTGGAAAAATTGTTCCCAGATGTCGCTGGAGAATATTATATTTGTGACATCATTAACTGTTGATTTGTTGTATATATCGATCAACGTGTTGAACCTACTCCTAATTAAATACAGTATCCTTTGCGTGTCGTGGCGCATGTTATAATGTTGAATTGGATGAGAATTAAAGGAAAAGAGAAACATTTACGGGAGGAGTTTTGATAAGATTTTCTCATGCGCGCGACTGATTGGTCAGGCTCTTGAAACCACCACCCACACCCACGACTGTATAATTTTACAGGAAAAGAGTAAATTCCGCTGCCGGGAGTGACTCTGCTCAGTTTTCTGTGCACGCAAAAGAGTAAAAAATAAGTGGGCGGAGCTTAAATAAGTAAAATTTTACTTGCAAGGGCATGCACAAAATACGCCTCATGTTACTTGTCATTCACAATTAAGTCTTTGTCTCTTTTAGTGTTTTTCTTTACTTTTACACTTCACAGTCTACTGCAGAGGTTCCCAACCTTTGTCCAATGGCGGCACACTAATTTAGTGTAGAAAATAATGTGGCGCACCTGTCACCAGGGGCGATTTTTTGTGCACACTCCAGGCGAATTTGGTGAAATCAAATCAAATGTATTGCATTTCTTGCATATAGCCATTTTTTCAATGCAATATATATAATAAATAAATAAAAAATATATATAAATGCGATCTCACCACACTCCAACATACAATTGTTGGAGTGCGGTGAATCTAAAAAAAAGTACAAATAAAAAATATAAGTATAAATAAAAAGTACACAGTTTACAAACTTACATACCTTTTATTGTTGGCAGTGTCAGTCTTAGTGAGAAACTTACGCTTGCCTAGATTTGCAGATCCGCGCGATGTTTGGAGAAATATTGGTGAGGCAGACTTTCATTTCATGGTCAACACTTTGCAGTTTGGACCGTTTCTTATTTTTTATGTTTATTAGCAGGAAAAACCGAGTTCGCATAGGTATGAGGTGGAAAATTGAAGCAGAATTGTAAGAGCTTGCTTCGTTATGTGTGGAAATTCGTCCTTAAGCTCCAACCAAAATGTTTCGAGTGCAACTTCACTGTGCTTTAATTTTGAAGAGCGGTCGTTGCGGATATCAGTCAGCTCCTCTACCTCGTTGAGACTAAGTTGCTGCGTGTTTGATTGAATGAAAGGATTCCTCAACCAGTCATATTTGATAACCGATATGTCTGGAAAGTACTTCATGATGTTCCCCTCCAGAATTTCGAGATGTTCGGAAATCAATGGTGCAATAATTTCATTATTGGCAGCTTTTGGAAAAGGGTCCATATTGCCGTCTTCTAGTCTTCCTTTCCACATCGTAATTTTTTCTGTCAGAGCCTTGACTTTATCCGCAGAAGTTAATATGTTCTCCTTCTTTCCCTGCATGCTACTATTGACCTTGTTCAGATGGTCAAAGATGTCTACTAAGTAGCCTAATTTCGCACACCATGTTTCATCAGATAATAACTCGCAGAATGCAGGCATCGTTTCAAGTGTGAAAAACGTAAGTAGTTCTTCCTTAAGTTCAAACACTCGTGACAAAACCTTTCCTCTTGAAAGCCATCTGACTTCCGTATGAAGTAACAGGGATACATGTCGAGAACCGATTTCTTCACAAAGCTTGGAAAATAATCGTGACTTGAGCGGTCTGCTTTTCACAAAATTTACCATCTTCACAACTTCATTCAGGACAGTTTTCAGTTCGTTTCCTAGAGTTTTTGCAACCAGTGCTTCCCGATGCAGAAAACAGTGAGTCGTAATAACATTTTTGTTCTCTTTTTTCACTAATGAAACAAACCCCTTTATTGATCCTGTCATTGAAGGAGCCCCATCTGTGCAAATTCCAACACACGAAGTCCATTTCATACCAGCATTGTGCATGTACTCATTGACGCAATTAAATATATCTTGGGCTGTTGTGGTTTCTAATTCTTTGCAGAAAAGGAACTGTTCTACTATCTTATTAGCAGCAACAAACCGAATATACACCAGCAACTGAGCTTTACCTGCAACGTCTGTCGATTCGTCTGCTTGAAGAGCGAACATGTCAGTTTCTCTTATTGCTTCAAATACACTTCGTGATATGTTTTCTGACATGTCTTCTATGCGTCGGCTGATTGTATTGTTTGAGAGAGGGACTTTTTTAATTTGTGTTTCAGCTTCAGTTCCGAGCATTGTTTTCACTATAGCACAGCAAGCTGGGAGAATAAGTGATTCTGCGACTGTGTGTGGTTTCATATCTTTCGCTATAATTTCGGCTACTAAATAGCTGGCTTCTTGAGCTGCGTTAGATGACTTTGTGTGTTTTTCAAAAACAACCCTCTGTCGTTTGCTGTCACGTAGAAGTCTTTCGAAGTAGTCCAACCCTTTATCAGAAAGGTAACCGTGTTTCGCAGTGAAATGTTTCTCTAACTTGCTAGGAACCATTGCTTCATTGGCCAATGTCTCACTACAAACGACACATTTTGGATTGGGGCGAAATTCATCACCAACCCAAGTGAAGCCCATTGCGAGATAACTGTCAAAATATGCCCGTCTGCCCTGGTTTTGCTAGTATGCGTGACTGATCCTTTCCATGAGCTGGGGCCAGCAGCACTAGAGATCTCCTCCACCACACCGGATGGTTCATCGTCCATCGATGATTCATCTCTTTTACGCTTTCTGATCACAAACTTATCCATTGCTTGAGAACACAGTATCAACAAATAATTAGAAAACACAGTATCAACAGAACACAGTATCAACCAATAAAGAACACAGTATCAACAGTGAATGTTTAAGCAGCTAACTCTTTGGTATCCGCACGACTATTCAACACACAACCTCTCTCTCCAACACCCGGACGGAAACTGAGACCAGGTCTGCCACTCTGTGCCTGGCGGCAGCGCACTAGCCAATGAGTGGCGGCGCACCGGTTGGGAACCTCTGGTCTACTGGGGCCAGATCCAGCAAAAAAGTGAAAGTCAAGCGGTGTAAGTATGGTGTAAATGCTACTCCGGCGCAACCCTCACCCCCCTCTTGCGCCGAGGCTGTTTGAATAATCTGCCGAGATGGACTTACACCGGGCGCAAGGAAGAGTATCTCGGAGTATCTCCACAGAGACAGCTGATTGGCTGGCGAATACATTGACGTCATCCTCGCTAATAGCGAATCACAGCAGTGTTTATATTATCTATTCAGATCTATCAGCCAATCACAAGGCTGTCACGTGATAAATAATGTTTACAAACATTAATCAGCTGATTACTCAGCTGGCATCTGGGTTGACACAACAAATCGATGTATCATGTTTAAAGCGATAAGGAAGGGTTTGATGATGATGATTGAAGAATTTCGTCAGTTATTGACGCAGCTGAGATGAATCGCTGCTGTAACCACAGCTCTCTCGCAGACTACCCGGAGCAGAGAGCTGTCTGCTAGTGCTTATAGTGTTGGCCGAAGCCAGCACCCCGGGAGGCGGGTTACAAACCCCCGGCTAACACCCGGTACCCATTCACTGCTGGGTGGACAGGGGCTCGGGTTTTAAGGAAACAGCCCAACTGTTTCCGCTCCACCCGGGGATCGAACCCGGGACTTCTCGGTTGTGAACAGAGTGTGCTTCCCCTACACTAAGGGGATACAGTTGATTCGGGCCGCCAGTTGAATCAGGCCGCCTATATTAAATGCATACTGGACGAGTTTCGCGGGCGTTTTCAGAGACACCGACTATTTTTTCTTGGCCTACAATAGGTGCTTGTTCTAACGGAGATAGTTTTATTTTGCGCAAAAGAAAAAAAAAAAAAAAATAGAAAAAAAATAAACTTAACCTAACCTTATAGGTTTTAATGAAACCTAACCTAACCTTATAGGTTTTAATGAAACCTAACCTAACCTTAACCACAAAGTATACCTTTTTTTTTTTTTTGATTGGTTTGCGCAAAATAAAACTATCTCCATTAGAACAAGCCCCTATTGTAGGCCAAGAAAAAATAATTGGGTGTCTCTGAAAACGACCGTTAAACTGCCCTGTCTGCTGGGTATGCATGCTACTATAGGCGGCCCGAATCAACGGTACCCCCCCACTAAGGAGTACCATTGACAGTACAGATTGACCAGAAATAAACAATTTGGAGGCAATAATTTAAGGCGCAGACATCCTGATTGACTTTTAATAAATATTTCTAGGGCAATAATGGGCCAGCCATCCTGATTAACCTAATAATTCAGGGACAAAAAGGGGCAGACATCATGGTTGACCATATAATCATATAATTCAAGGGCGTTAAGAGGCAGACATTCTGAGTGACCTAATCGTATCATGCAGGGATAATGAGAACGGTACCTGGTACTCTCGTCTACCGAAATTCTCGTCCTGACACAATCCGGGAACTCTCGCCGAAGGTAATGGTTAGGTTAGTAGGATATTAAGGGAAAGATATCGGTAAAAATGAACGAGGACTGCGCGTCATTTTCTGAAACACTGACTAGATTTTCCTTGCCTAAAATTAGTGCTTTTGGTAAAAATGGACGAGGACTGCACGTCCATTTTCTGAGACACTGACTAGTTTTTTCTTGGGTAAAATTAGTGCTTTTGATAAAAATGAACGAGGACTGCGCAGTCATTTTCTGAAACACTGACTAGATTTTCCTTGCCTAAAATTAGTGCTTTTGGTAAAAATGGACGAGGACTGCGCGGTCATTTTCTGAGACACTGACTAGTTTTTTCCGGTAAATTTCTAGTGTTTGCCCATACTCTCCCACTAACCCCCAAGCAGTTTGGGCACCTGTGGGAATGCGGGGTTTTCGGGTGGGGAGCAAATAATGCGTCGGAGACACGTATTTAAGAATTGTGTAGAGGAGACAAACTCCCTAGATCTAAAGTAATTTCCTTAATCTAGAGAAATTTGCCCAACCCAAATTAACCTAACCTAGCGGGGGGCTTGACCCACCGATAAACTAACCTAACCTAACCTAAATCTAACCAAATCTAACCTAACCTAACCAGATCTAACCTAACCTAACCAAATATAACCTACCCTAATCAATAATACCCTAACCAAACCTCCTATATGGTTGGGGGGCCTCTGGAAGTGGAGGTTGTGTCTGTATGAGTATTAGTCTAAGACAACTATATCATTTCTACAATATGTATATAAGTTTGGTAAAATTCTAGTGTTTGCCCATACTCTCCCACTTCCCCAAACAAGTTTGGGTACCTGTGGAATGCGGGGTTTTCGGGGTGGGAACAAATTATGCGTCGGAAATACGTAATTTAAGAGTTGTTTAGGGGGTTAAAATTCCCTAGATCTAGGGTAATTTCCTTATATCTAGAGAAATTTGCCTAACCAAAATTAACCTAACCTAGCGGGGGGCTTGACCCACCGATAACCTAACCTAACCTAACCTAACCTAACCAAACCTAACCTAACCAAATCTAACCTAACCTAACCTAACCTAACCAAATCTAACCTAACCTAACCTCCTAGCGGGGGGGGGGGGGTTCTCAACACTTCAGTCATCATTTTGTGAGGATCGTCAGGTTCACACGTCTCTGGACTCAGAAGAAATCCAATGAATTTTCCCTAAATCTAGAGAATTTTTTAAATTTCCATAACTCAAAAAGTATGTGGTTGCGACGCATATTTTGTACCCCAGCCATATATCCTGCATTCCCCCAGGTCCCCAAGCTTGTTTTGGGGGAGAGGGGGGAGTATGGGCAAACACTAGAATAATACCATAAGTTTTAAGGGTTACGCGCAAGTGCATTAATACTGTACAGTATACTAAACAAAAAATAATATAGAAAACGCATGTGGTAATGGTGGCAGTGACCGCGCAGTTATCGTCCATTATAACTGAAACACCAACCGAGAAGTCTTGCCGACATAAAAGTTTTCGGCGAGTTCCACTTGTAATAGGTGCAAATGAAAGAATAAAAGGTATTTCGTATTGGACAAGTTTTTTGCTTGTCCCAAAATAATTTAAAACTACACTTCAATACGATACATGGACATTGGTTACGTAACATGTCAAAACCCCAGACTCCCCCAATCACTAAACTAACCCCCGATATTCGGTCCCTGAATTCACAAACACGGGTAAAAGCTGTTTAAATATATAGATTGGGTACTGTTATGTTAATAAATAAACTTGTAACTGTCGCTTAATAGGAACTCTCGCCGACGTAAAAAAAATGGAGGTAAAACTTTGGAAGAAGTCCTTCACCCCTATCTTTTTTTTCTTCCCCCTATAGCCAACAAGCCTGGGGAACTGGCGGGAATACGGGGTTTTTGGGTGGGGGAAGCAAATATAAGTGATTAATGGCTCCCCCAAAAATCATCAAAGTCACTATATGTAAAAATCTAACCTAACCTAACCTTAACCACAAAGTATACCTAACCTAACCTTAACCACAAAGTATACCTAACCTAACCTTAACCACAAAGTATACCTAACCTAACCTAACCTTAACCACAAAGTATACCTAACCGAACCTAACCTAACCTTAACCACAAAGTATACCTAACCTAACCTTAACCACAAAGTATTTCTAACCTTAACCACAAAGTATACCTAACCTAACCTAACCTAACCTTAACCACAAAGTATACCTAACCTAACCTTAACCACAAAGTATACCTAACCTAACTCTTGCCGACGGTAATGGTTAGGTTAGTAGGATAGTAAGGGAAAGATACCGGTAAAAATGAACGAGGACTGCACGGTCATTTTCTGAGACACTGACTAATTTTTCCTTGGGTAAAATTAGTGCTTTTGATAAAAATGGACGAGGACTGCGTGGTAATTTTCTGAGACACTGACTTTTCCTTGGGTAAAATTAGTGGTGCTGATAAAAATGGACGAGGACTGCGCGGTCATTTTCTGAAACACTGACTAGATTTTCCTTGCCTAAAATTAGTGCTTTTGGTAAAAATGGACGAGGACTGCGCGGTCATTTATTGAGACACTGACTAGTTTTTCCTTGCCTAAAATTAGTGCTTTTTGTACAAATGGACGAGGACTGCGCGGTCATTTTCTGAGACACTGACTAGTTTTTCCTTGTCTAAAATTAGTGCTTTTGGTCAAAATGGAGGATGACTGCGCGGTCATTTACTGAGACACTGACTTTTTTTGCCTTGCCTAAAATTAGTGCTATTGGTCAAAATGGACGAGGACTGCGCGGTCATTTTCTGAGACACTGACTTTTTTTGCCTTGCCTAAAATTAGTGTTTTTCAGATGGATAGAAACAAATCTAACCTCCTAACGTGAGGGCTCCGCCTCCTGCGACCCCCCAACGAGATTATGAACCTAACCTAACCTCCTATATGGTTGGGGGGCCTCTGGAAGGGAGGTTGTGTCTGTATGAGTATTAGTCTCAAACAACTATATCATTTCTACAATATGTATATAAGTTTTAAAGGTTACGCAGAACTGCATTAATACTGTACAGTATACTAAACAAAAATTAATATAGAAAACGTATGTGGAAACGGCGGTAGCGACCGCGCAGTTCTCGTCCATTATAACTGAAACACCAACCGAGAAGTCTTGCCGACATGAAAGTTTTCGGCGAGTTCTACTTGTAATAGGTGCAAATGGAAGAATAAAAGGTATTTCGTTATTGGGCAAGTTTTTCGCTTGTCCCAAAACAATTTAAAACTACAGTTTAATACAATACATGGGCATTGGTTACGTAACATGCCAAAACCCCAGACATGCCCTTCTATGAGATAAGTCTATATATTAATATAAAAGTACCCAATCTATATATTTAAACAGCTTTTTCTCGTGTTTCTGAATTCAGGGATTGAATATCGTGGTTAGTTTAACCGAGGTTAGTTTAGTGATGCCCCATCACTAAACTAACCTCGGCTAAACTAACCCCCGATATTCAATCAAAGTTTAGCAGAGGTTAGTTTAGTGATGCCCCATCACTAAACTAACCTCGGCTAAACTAACCCCCGATATTCAATCAAAGTTTAGCCGAGTTTAGTTTAGTGATGCCCCATCACTAAACTAACCTTGGCTAAACTAACCCTCGATATTCAATCAAAGTTTAGCCGAGGTTAGTTTAGTGATGCCCCATCACTAAACTAACCTCGGCTAAACAAACCCCGATATTCAATCCCTGGATTCAGAAACACGGGTAAAAGCTGTTTAAATATATAGATTGGGTACTTTTATTTTAATATATAGACTTGGAACTGTCGCTTGATAGGACTCTCGCCGACGTAAAAAAAAAAGGAACATTCTCCGACGGTGGCGAGTATTCCGTTGCGGAGACAATTCCAGGTACCATTAAAGGCTGGCAAACGTGACCTAACTACCATTCAGGGCTAATGAGGGTCAAGCGTCCTGAGTGACCTAACCATAGTGCAAGGTCACTGAGGGACAGGCATCAGAACAAAAGTTTCATTCTCAAAACGTCCAAATTACGATAGTGAAACAACATTAATCTAGTCGTGCGATGCCAACCTCGCCTCGTCCCACAACAATTCCGCTCAGGACTCCGCTAGTGGTCTAAAAACCGGTGTTGCCAACAACGAACTAATACAACAAAACACCGAAGGCAGTCCCTACGGCCGAAGCGGCCTCCCTACCGAGGCTTGTATCTTCTCAACATTTGTAAACATACGCCGCTGCCGGCTACCAATAGGCTTATATTTCAATCCTTACCTCGGTGGTAACGTCTATTAGGCATGATAAATGACGTTTTATTTATATATATGAGATACGCCGGGGCTACACCTCCTCATGAGGTGGTGTAAATATACGCCATAATATTGGCCCTGTGACGTCACGGAAATGGAGTAAGTATACGCTTGCTGGATCCAGACAGGGAGGGTGGGCGCAGACTTGCGCCTAGGCGTAAAGTCTGGCGTTGTGACGTCATCGATTTGGCGCAGATATAACTCCTGATCCAAGAAAGTTTTCGAAAGAGAAGTATCTCAGACTTACGCTGACATACGCCGGCGTATGTGTTTGCTGGATTTGGCCCCTGCTGTCTGAGGTCCGTGATCGAGGTGCCGGGCCACAGTAAGCATGGCTTCTCTGGCATCATGGTCGCCAGGGTTCTGTTGCTAGCGTCTCTGGTACGTGGCAAGTGTTTGTGGTCAGTTAACAATGACCGGGTCTTTGGCGTATGTCCGAGAGCTGCGATTAAAGGGCTGCCGAGGGGCCCTGCCGCTGGATGTGACGAACTCCGTGATGGTAGTAACAAGGCCCTGGTATAGCGCGGCTGCGGTGGTGAAGGTTCCCCTCGCGGTGGAGTACCAGGCCTCCACATGGGCTAGGAGCCGTGGCATCCGGAAGCCATGTAAATGCACGTCCTTTGCCACTAAGCGATATGTTTGTAGACAATATGAGCTAATTTGTTGTCAGTACTGCAGCTGCGAAGCTACTGACAAAGGATGTAATAATCCAGCTAGTTAGATAAAGGATAGGTGCTGGATGATTATGTACTAAGTGACCCCAGCCCACATACCTCGTGAAAATTGGACTCATCTTTTTCGTAAATGGAACAATTTTTCCAATCTATATATTAATTACATCCTTTTACTGTTAGGAACAAACAAACAAACAAACAAACTATTGTAAGATTCATTCATTCAGTTTCTCAGTGTAGAATCGAGTTTGATTTTCCCTTATGTAGTACTTTTTTTTCTTTTTTTTTAAGAATTTCGTCAGTTATCGACGCAGCTGAGATGGATCTCTACTGTAACCAGACAGCTCTCTCTCAAACTACCCCTAGAGAGCTGCCTGCTAGTGCTTATAGTGTTGGCCGAAGCCAGCACCCCGGGAGGCGGGTTACAAACCCCCGCCTAACACCCGGTACCCATTCACTGCTGGGTGGATAGGGGCTCGGGTTTTAAGGAAACAGCCCAACTGTTTCCGCTCCGCCCGGGTATCGAACCCGGGACTTCTCGGTTGTGAAAACCCAGCGTGCTACCCTACACTACGGAGTACCCTAACTTCATTAAGAGAGTGCACGACATAACATTTTTCCAATTTGGTCACCAAGACCATCCTTATTCATCACGACGGCTCTTAAAAACCTACTTTTCCTTCAAAAAGGAAGCTAAGATAAGCGAGACTTTTCTGTTTGTACTTCTCAAGTCCTAAACTTGAGAGAAAGTGTAGTGGTAATTACCTCAGATTTTAGAAAATTCATAATTTCTTTTAATTTGACCCTAAATGTTCACATGGACCGACATTATTCTGTTTGGTAGTTTTAAAACTTCTATAATGTGTACTAAACTAGTAGAAACTAAAAAGCAATGAGATTTGTCACTGCATATATTTTATTTTATTTTTTGTGTATTACAACCCTAGATTTTTCAAAAATTTTGATATAACTTTGTATTTACGATCTTACTGAAAATGTTCATTGTGTAATCAACTTCACTTTAGCTAAATCTTGTAGCGGATAAGTTAAGCTTTCTTTTGAGTGGTAATTAACTTCCGTAAGTGTCTTTGTTTAGGTGCTATGGCGATCGAAAGCAGGCTCACCCGTCATTCGGAGGGTCATTTTCGGAAAGCACAATTTTCACAAATCCGTGATTTATGAGATTATTGCCAGGTTTCAGATGAGCTACGTTCCCTCGTTAATATTATGCCCTAGGTGGTCCTCTATCAGAATCAGGTGAGTGATCTCGGGGCCCTCTCAAACATGAAAACACCCCTTGGCTCCTGGACTATGAGCACCCTTGTACTGATCCGACTCCAAAGCGCCCGCGGCTAGAGTGCAGCAGCATCATTCATTGTTCCGATGACAATGAAAACCTAATTTCACCACAATCAGTCGACTCCTGGAAAACTCTCCTCCGGGTGTGATGCCAGGGTTTTTAAGCGTTTCAAACACCGTGAGTTTTGGGAAAGAAATTAATCAAGATCAACTCTCCACTGAAAGAAGTATCTGCTAGCTACAGCTTATAACGATGAAATTATTTTTATTCAGAAGGGAAACGCTGCCACCAGTCCAAGCGGGTACTCCCATGGTCCACCCCTTGAACACGATTTAATATATATAAAGATTACGGTAGTCATGGGAATAATATTAGTATACCGAGTAAGTCTGAAACTCTTTCGGAAAACGTGGAGAAGTATTTCCACACCAGAGAATAGTCACCTGGGGTTTTGCAAGAAAAAAAGAATTTCTACTTTAACTTATTTGGTTTATTTAACAAGAGGTTATTCTTGGTTGAAAACTTATGTATATTTATGGTTTAATTTAGTGGATGGAAAGCTTCTGAAGAGCATAACCTGCCTAACTGGACTATATTCCTAGGCCTACCATCTAAATACATACAAGATAAACACCTAAGATATACATGGAGAACATAGGGAAGGGAAATGTGAGAGTAATGAAACTGTTTGCGAGTCGCGACCATGTGGAAACACGTGTTCCGCTTGATAAGTCTACCCGCGTGCCTGGGAGACGGGGAAGAAACGAGTCCACTTTGTTAGGCGGGGAGGGGAGGAGACTAACACTGGTTAAGATATCACATCACAAGAAAAAAAATAAAAGAGGAGACGAAAACGATAACACCTTACCTGGGAGACGGGGAAGAAACGAATGCCGTCGCATGGCTCGTCATGGAGGACTGAGGACAGCTAAAACGCGGGAATTAACGAGTGTTCAAATACTCACCAGAGTCTTCATCAAAGAGGACACGAAGTGTCGAATGATTCTTATTAGCTGGGGAAGCAGATATACCTACGAAGTGAGTAACTATAACACAATTCTCTTAATTTGATGAAGAAAAACTTAATTCATAAATACAATCAACGGGGAGGGTATTAAACTTAATCCAGAACGACCGTACGAACGCATTTTTCACAGTGGTAGGGTATTTTGAAGCGTGATAGAATCTTGGGAGACTCTTAATTTAAGCGAATGACTACTAATTTATGCATTAATATGCAAAACAAAACTCTATTTTCCTCTTTTTTAAGGATGCTCAGAATCTAAGAGTGTTATTCGATCTGCCAGGAGGGTAAAGGGGGAATAAGAAGTTTTGAGTCTACAAGTTATTGGTAATCGCGAAGTTAAGGTCTCACATATTATATACCTCGTGGCTCTGGCGTTTGTGGGGGGGGAGAAGGAGGATGGAGGGGGGGGGGAGATAGGAATGCAAGAGAGAGAGAAGCATACGAGCGAAGGATAGATAATACGAGAAATGAAATAATTTGAATGGCCTTATCCTAATAAATAACCTGTTCACCTATATACTGGATTTAGGCAACACTTAGTCTAGACTAAACCTATGGTTATTGAAACCTTCTCTTTCCTTTCATAGACATATAACTCGGAAATCGTGTGATGGAAATTTCCATCATTACTCTTGGAATTTTCCGGCATTACACACGTTTATCCTCCGGGAGAATTAAATTTTTTAACATCAAATTAACTACTTACTGACCCTCCGTTTCCTTTCGAAATCTTTGTCAAGAGAATGTGTGTGAATGGGACGTATTTATGGTTAATTTACTGGATATCCTATTATTCTTTGAACGGGTATCTGAATGTGTTTAGATTACACGAATATTCAATGAGAGGGAAGTATCCCAATCAACCTCCCACCTGGGTTAAATAACGTGGTCGTCAAAACCTGACTCAGTACCTGTATTCTCGTTGCTAGGAACGTCCCAGAGGCGCACGCCGGCTACACTCATGGTTAGATAACGAGAGCCTAACAAGTCCTGAAATATCCGCTACACCTCAAAACCGGGTTGACTGTAAAGTTGAGTAGCTGTACAACTATCTCGAATTAAAATACTCCCCTCACCGAACCAGGCTGAGCCCGTGAAAATAGATACTCCGAATTCTAGATATGAGAAATCTCCTAGACTAAATTGTTTCATCTAGTCCGACACACACTCACCTCCTTGACCCATCACTTTACATTTAACACTTTTCGATTAATCTCCACACGAGTAATAACAGAGTGACGCTACAACTACCCTAAACTGAGTAGGTATTTTCATTCTCTACACCGCAAGCCGGGTTGACTGTAACTTGAATTAAAATACCTTGAAGACTCTCACCGAACCAGACTGAGTCCGTTAATGAAATTCAATGAAAGACTGGTATCCCAATCAACCTCCTACCTGGGTATACAACTACCCGAAACCGAGTAGGTATTTTCCTTTCAAGTTCAAAACAAAGTTATCAATTGTCACGTTCAAAATATTTCTTCCTTGATTTTCTAACATTTAACTAATGCTTAACTAACACTGCATACTGAACACTCCTATTTAGTCTTCTAGGAGGTCTCCGTAGCTCGGGTTCTGTAGCTTGAGAGTGCGGAAGCAGATGTCGTCGAGCTCCTTGCTATCGATGCAGCAAGTATCGCTGGCGTCCTCGGCCAGACGGTGGATGGATAGTATGGCGTTGTATGGGTCGACCACCGGGTCGGATACCTTAGGCGATGGGACAACCGAGAAGTTAACTATTTTCTTGTCTGGGAACTCCTCTAGGATCTTGGAAACTAAGAGTGTGTCCCTGCCTGAGCCTGTGTCGCCCTTCTTGAAGGTGGCGTCCACGATGTCGTTCACAGCGGCGATGATGTACAGGTTCTTAATGCTTGGGTTATCAGCGTAACTCATGACGACGTCCGCGGGTAGGCTGAGAGAGATCCAGGACTTCCCTCCTGACGAGGGTCCACGTCCTCTCTTCGACATGATGGTGTGGCTAGGTGCGGCGGCTAAACACGGCGGCAGCGGCGGTGAAGCGCGGCAGATATGTCGCGGGCATGGTGGTGGTGACGCGCGGCATGCGGCCTGGCTGAAGTGGCTGGGATGGCTGTGAGCGTGCGGCACGCTGTGGCGGTGGCGGCTGTGATGGCTGAGTTGCGGCCTGCTGTGGCTGAGATGGCGGGGATAGCTGTGATGCGGCCCTTCTTACAGCTCATTGCCACATGGTCATATGGTTCATGTGTGTAGGGTGTTTGGTTTATGGGGGAAAGATCTAATGAACCTACTATAATGATCGACTACTGTATGAAAATTTACCGAAATTTGACTTTATCTAGCTATTCCCAAGGTGAGATTCTGGTGCTGTTATTTGACAGGAAATAAAATCCCACCGCTTAAGTCCCCAGTGTGGTGCCAGGGTTTTTTAAATGTTTAAAAACTGTGAGTTGGAATGAAGTTAATTGAGATTAATTCTCTACTGAAAGAAGTATTTGTTAGTTATAAAGCTCAATACTCAAATACGGCGTCATGAGCCCATATTGGAGTTGGCTGAAGACACTCCCGAAGGAGAGGTCCCTGCTCTCAATTACCACAGAAAATGTCGCAGCATTTTCACGATGAAGAAAGCACTAGATGGCATCCTTGCTCAAAAAGAGAAGACTACCAATGGCTGTCCTGAGGATAGCAACCATGCAAGGGCTGGTCGTGCAATCTCTAGCACCTCAAGAATATATGAAGCAGAGTGCATATTTTGCCAGCAAACAAACAAGTACGCCAAACGACAGAAGACTCGAGAAGTGTTGGTGAAGTGCAGAGAACTGAGAGCTGATGCTAAGATCAGGAATGCCGCCACAAAAAAACTGGACAGCAGAATACTTGGCATTGTAAGCAGAGATATTGTGGCCGCTGAAGCACACTAACCCCAGGTCCTGCTATAGATTCTACACACGGGGCGAAACTTCACAGCAGAAGGGTGCTGTCAGTGCCGATGACAAAGAAGATGAAGATATATATGAGGCGGCTGTTAGTCAGTCATACAGTGAGCTCTTTCATTACATCAGAATGGAGCTTTTCGGTACCCCAAAGGTCCTGATGATGACTGATGTTACCTCTAGACTTGTGGCATCCATGAAGAGCTTTGGTGTGGACCAAGTGCAGGACGCTTTCCACCAAAAAGCACCTGCGGCAAAGGATTGAGAAGGAGTTTGGAGAATTTCTTCACATCATCCAAGATCATAATGGCAACCCAGCTAACCATCACCGGCGGGCCTACGTAGGCTGTAGAGCGGCGAACGGCGGCCGCCGGCGGCAAATTTACCTCCGTCAGCCCTCCGAAGGGCCGCTGGTGTATTTTCAGACGGGAAAATTTACTATGTTGAAAATTAATGCACAGAATTTGAAGAATTGAATATTTCTATGTGTAAACATTTTGAAACAACAGTTATATGATTATCTTGATGTAGTATTACATTAGTAGTGACAAGCAGCGATAACTTGACGTCAATCCTCCGGAGGCCCGCTGGTACGTATTTGTAAGTGGGAAATATTAATTTCATATTATATATTTAACAGAGCTGGGCGCGACTTTAATTTTTTCAGGTGCGACTTTGACTTTGCGACTTTGCCGCCGGACCTGGTGCGACTGCGACTCTGCGACTCTATTTTTGGCCCCCCCAGTGCGACTTGCGACTTTGCGACTTTGCGACTGCGACTTATTTTTCCCGGTGCGACTCCGCTAAATTACAAAGTAAACTTTAGCGCGATAACAGAAACCACCACCCACCCATGACAGCATCACCCACCGCCCACGACAGCCTCACCCACCACCCACGACAGCCTCACCCACCACCCCGCCAGCCTCACCCACCACCCACGACAGCCTCACCCACCACCCACGACAGCCGCCAGCCTCACCCACCATCTAGAGCAGTGGTTCTCAACCTTTTTCACTCCATTCCCCCCTTCATGAATTCTCAACATTCGTGTGGCTCCCCTTCATTTTTCTCCCAAATCCCACCCGGCCAAAAAAGGTAAAAAAAAAAAAAATTTTTTAAATGTTGATGAAGAGAACACCCTTGCTTTATTACAAAGTTTACAGTCATAATTATCTTATATTTGATAGATTTCTGTGATATGCTTAACTTACATCACTTGCCTACAAAAGACTAGCGGACACTAGCAAATTTGAATCTGGTTGGGAAAAAGTTAAATTAATCTCTGCATATTTTATCACACATCAGTGGGAAGGCTGATATTGTTTCTTTTCAGTCATTTGAAGAATCCGAGGTTGTGTCACTGACAATGCACATCTCATGTCGGGGTCCACATCCAATCGGTTCCGGCTCTTATTCTTGATTTGTAGAAGGGTGGAGAAACCAGACTCACATAAATAGGTAGTTGAAAAAGGCAAGAGTAGTCGAAGTGCAATCTCACTGACTTTTGGATATGACTGATGCATTGAACACTAGAATACATTCAGAGATTTTTCTTCATAGAGATATTTGGCAGCAGAATCATGTTTGAGATCAAGGAACTCGTCCTGAACATCACTGGGAATGGTAGTAATATCAAGAGTGCCAGAGAATGGATTCATTACCAACTTCCCTTCTTCCTCCTCGAATTCTGGGAAGTACCTATTAAGTTCACTTTCCAAGGATCTCAGATGCTGAGTGATTTCAGTTTTAAGTAATGGGTCAAGCAGAACTATCTTCTTCATTCTCGTCAAGGACAGCTGAAAGGTTTTCAAACATGGCAACATTCCCGGCACCGACTTTCCTTTGCCAAATTTTGGAGCTTGGCAAGAAATCCACGAAGACAATCCATCAGGTGAAACACATTTCTTTCCTTGCCCTGTAGCTTCAGATTCAACCTATTTAGCTGCTCAAATATATCGGCTAAATATGCAAGACGTGGCTCCCACAAAACCTCATTGAAGTGACTCAACAGATCATCTTTCCCTTGCATTTCCAGGAACAATTTAAGCTCCCCCCGAAGTTCAAACACTCGATTCACAACATTGCCCTTGGGAAAACCAGCGCACTTTGGAGTAAAAGAGGAGAGCTTCATGCTCCGAATCCATGTCTCTACAAAGGTTCTGAAAAGGCGAGAGTTCAGAGCTCCAGCTTTTACAAAGTTGACGCATTTGACCACTGCCTCCAGGATCTTGCAAAGTTCATCAGGGAGGGTTTTCGACGCCAGTGCAAAACGATGGATCATACAATGAACCCCCTTGGCATTCGGAGCTACTTCCTTGACACGCTTCTGGAACCCTGATTTTGATCCCAGCATCGCTGGAGCCCCGTCTGTACAGACTCCACAACAATTTTTCCAGGGGACCCTGTTAGCTTTGAAGAAAGAAGATAGCTTTTCCATCACATCTTTAGCTGTTGTGGTGGTCTCAAGCTGTGTACATAACAGATATTCTTCCTTGATATCACACAAGAAAACATACCTAACAAACACGAGTAGCTGTGCACAAGAACTCACATCCGTTGACTCATCCAGCTGAATTGCAAACATACCAGTTGGAGACGATTTGATCTCCTGTATCACTTTTTCCTTTATGTCATCTGACATTTCATTAATTCTCCGCTTCACTTTTGTCGTTTGACAAAGGGAAATTTGTTGAATTTACGTTCACTTGCTCTCCAAGAACACGCTTGACCATCTTTAAAGTACATGGCTTGATTAAGGTTTCACCAATTGTGTGGGGCTTCTTTTGCTTCGCTATTTCGAGGGCAACCTCGTATGATGCCTCAACTACACTTGAGATCTGTTGTTGGAAAGCACCAGTCGCATCCAGTTTCTGTTTTCCCAAACTACTTTCGTGGCGCCTGAAGAAATTGGGGTCTTTCTCAGTTTACTGTGGATGGATGGTCAGCAAATGATGCTTCAACTTACTAGGCCTCATAGAATCGTTCCCCAGCACTTTGAAGCACAGTACACACTGAGGTTTCTCGATGCCATCAGCGAGGATTGATGTAAATCCGTAGTTAATGTACTCTTCACTGTACTTCCGCTTCTTAGTAACACTAGTAGCCATCGCAAATCTACGGAAAATAAAGAAAACAGAACATCAGAACAAACATTAAGTGATAAGACAAAAGAAGAATAATGAAGGACAGATAAATAGGACAAGTGATAAAATGACAAACACACAAATATCCACATACATAACACATCCATGGACTCACAAATTAAGCACACACACAGTCATAAACAAACATACACACAGAGAGAGTAAAGATGATAAACATACACAATCAAGCTTTTCGTGTTTCTAATGCCGTTATAGGTGTTATTTAGGGTTAGCGTGGTGTTATATACGTGGTAGGGTGTGTGTGAGGTGTTAAATATTCCATTTCAGCCGTGGATACAGAGAGGAGTTGTCCAAGCGAGTCGAGGAATTGCCCAA
>JACEEZ010007709.1:0-32500 GCA_016584305.1 Chionoecetes opilio
GGGCGGCCGAGGTGAGCAGCGTGCCGTGGCGTCGTCAGGCATCGTGGACGGCAGGCGGCGGGATGCGGTACCCGTGCGTTGCAGGGCCTTGCTGGAGGCAGCGGAAGGCAGCAGGACGCAGCGTGAGGCAACAGGAGCGAGGAGTAGCCCGAGGCGCCAGGAGGAGGAGGCAGGGCTTGGAAGGCGGGTGGCGGTGTGGTGAGCCCAGGCAGCGCGGCAGGAGGTGGCTGTGGGTAGCGCGACATGAGGCAGGAGGTGCAGGCCGCGGGCGTTGGTGAGCCGTGGTAGGGTGGCGGCGGCGGCAGGCCTAGAGCGTGGTGGCGTGGCGGCGTGGCAGGCGGCGTGGCAGGCGGCGTGGCGGCGGGCGTGATGGGGGGGCGAGGGGGCAGGCCCCCCCCTGGGTGTGTCTTGTCACTCCGTTGGTCACCAAATGTAGTGACTTGTCAGCTACATGGTTGATAAATAGACACCCAGGGTTGTTAGTTGGTTTATTGGAGACTGTGGACAGAGCTTGTGTGTGGTACAGTGGTTGAGCTCTAACTAACTCTGCCTCTGCACGAGGCTCTTTATAAAGGGGCCCCGATACTCAAGACCTGACACCTGACGCCTATACGGCTGAGGTCGAGATTAAGAAGGAGGGTCAGGTCGAGACTACTGGAGGATTAGCCAGGTGTGGTGTGACTCACCACAGTAGGTTACATTAAATATTGAGTTAGTTAGGTATTATTTTTTATTCTTCAAACTCTAAACTTAGATTAAAATTGACTATGTTATACATACATACTGTACGTATGTACATTAATGCACACATAAATTATTCAAGTATATGTACAATTGTACATTGTACATAGATATTCTTCATAAAATTTACAAATTTTTGGTTATTGTAAATCTTAAAATTACTTTCACGGTCGGCAATGAAAATATATATTGGGATAATATTGAAAAAAAGTTGTATGTCTCAAAAGTGCACATTTTGGCAGCTCAGATCCTCGGATAAGATACTGTGGTTATACAAAATATCACACATTCACATCAGAAATGAATGCCCATTTCAGATATATCTTTGATATCTGTAATAGCAGATTGTATTTGCACTTTAATTTTTGGCTCAGTAAACAATATTATTAATTATCTAGCACAGTACCGCATATACATTATCAGTTACATATGCACAACATCCCTAATTTGCATTTATAAAAAGTCTTTTCAGAGTCTGTGAGTGAAAAATAACACATACAGTTGGGACAAAATATGTCCTAGTTAATAAAAGCAAAATTGTATTGACTAACGCTATTTGAATTGCTACTCCCTGACACACTGACATCTACAGTCTTGTGCACTGGAGCTCTTGCTTTTTACAGGAACATGCGCACGAACAGGGCTTCTTGCATTCACATTCTACGAGCTCTTGGCATGTTTCTAAGACTGCAGGTATTGTGATCCAAGCTGGCAGAAGTTTGTCTCCTTCCTTTTTCCAGCCATTTAGACATGGATCAGGTAGCTACTTGAAATATACAGTCAAGGGCCGACACCCATATCCTTTGGGCCTGATATACTGCTCTTAGACAATGCTGGTATAGTGCATCCTGAGTGGGTGGTATGCGTTCCACATTCTGAGTTTTGCAAAACAGTTTCTTTCTCATGACATTAACTGAAGTTTCCCCTCCACCATATATCTGTATGAAGAATGTTTCCAGGGCTTTGAATCTTTAGTTATCTAGTTCCAGATGGATAAAGGGTTGATTCATAAGGTCGACCATTGCATCTGTTACAGCTGCAGGACACTTTTTCCAGGCTATAAATCACTGTCCTTTTGAGTGTTCTTTAAGACATAGGTTCTCAAACATTTGGCCTGCGACCCCCCCAAATAATTTGAAGGGCTTGCGACCCCCCCCTCCCTTACCAAAGCATTTCTGACAACCTGACACTTACATTTTCTCTTTTTTTCTTTTTCTCTCTCTCTCTCTCTCTCTCTCTCTCTCCTCTCTCTCTCTCTCTCTCTCTCTCTCCCCTCTCTCTCTCTCTCTCCTCTCCTCTGTCTCTCTCTCTCTCTTCTTACACACACACACACACACCACACACACACCACACACACACACACACACACACACACACACACACACACACACACACACACACACACACACACACACATACACCCACACCCACACATAGGTAGGTCGTACTGCTCTGTATCATAACATTCTAATCATAATTACATATTTGGTTCAACATTATGAATACTTAAATGATACCGTAATCAGTGCAATCTATATCCTATATTGCTGCTTTACACACAGCAAACAAGTATTTCTAACCTAAAATAAAGTTTAGATTTGTGATGTGGATTTGTAATGCATTAACAAGGGTCGGGCAGTGACGATACAAATACATATGTAGCCTATATGGCTACTGGACGTGTGAGCGTGGTGGTGACTCTTTTCTTAGTCAGATTATGTAGTACCTGTATTTTTTTGTGAGTAATGTATTTAAAGCCTAGGAAGGTATAATCATTGTTTTGTTTTATACTGAAAATAAATATAAAAGAATAATAATAAATTATGAATATTGTGTTCTCTAATGCAGTTTGCACATTCTAGAAATCTCGCGACCCCCCAGAAGACTTTCGCGACCCCAGTTTGAGAACCCCTGCTTTAAGAGATGACCCTAGTATCACATCCAGTGAGAGCCATGAACAGGAGGAGAGCTTTACTTTAGTTAGGTCCTAAGCCATCGTGTAGTTCTCTGCCGTTGATGAGTTTCTGTGCTTTGCCAATGCCAAACCTCACCGTGACAGAACATCCATTACTAACCTGACTGAACCGAGGAAAGTGATTAACCAAAATAACGATGACATCAGAGTCAGATGTTTTCACTAGTACATTTAATTAAAGCTCCACATGTCAAGGCGTGCAAGATGTGAATGACAATACGTGTATCAGCTTCCTCCTGATTACACTTTGTTAATTTTAGGTTACAATAACCAAAATAGTCAAAAAAAAAAAATTTAGCAGGCGTGCCGTCGGCGTCGTCAGGCATCGTGGACGGCAGGCGGCGGGATGCGGTACCCGTGCGTTGCAGGGCATGCGGAGGCAGCGGAAGGCAGCAGGACGCAGCGTGAAGGCAACAGGAGCGAGGAGTAGCCCGAGGCGCCAGGAGGAGGAGGCAGGGCTTGAAGGCGGGTTGCGTGTGGTGAGCCCAGGCAGCGCGGCAGGAGGTGGCTGTGGGTAGCGCGGACATTGGGCAGGAGGTGCAGGCCGCGGCGTTGGTGAGCCGTTGGAGGGTGGCGGCGCGGCGGCAGGCCTAGAGCGTTGGTGGCGTGGCGGCGTGGCAGGGCCGGGGTCGTGGCAGGCGGTCTCGTTGGCCCCGGCGGGCGCCGCGTGATGGGGGGGGAGGGGCAGGCCCACCCCCTGGGTAGTGTGCTTGTCACTCCGTTTGGTCACCAAATGTGTGACCTCTGTCAAGCTAAATGGTTGATAAAATAGACACCCAGGGTTGTCGTTGGTTTATTGGAGGGACTGTGGACAGAGCTTGTGTTGTGGTACAGTGGGTTGAGCTCTAACTAACTCTGCCCTGCACGAGGCTCTTTATAAAGGGGCCCGATACTCAAGACCTGACACCTGACGCCTATACGGCTGAGGTCGAGATTAAGAAGGGGGTCAGGCGAGGACTACGGAGGCTTAGCCAGGTGTGGTGTGACTCACCCACAGTAGGTTACATTAAATATTGAGTTAGTTAGGTATTATTTTTATTCTCAAACTCTAAACTTAGGGGGGAAATTTAAAATTGAATATTGGTATACATACCTACTGTTACGTAGTACATTAACTGCACACATAAAATTATCAAAGTATATGTACAATTTGTTACATTGTACATAGGATATTCTTCATAAAATTTACAAATTTTTGGTTATGTAAATCTTAAAATTACTTTCACGGTCGCAATGAAAATATATATTGGGATTAATAGAAAAAAAGTGTAGTCAAAAGTGAACATTTGGCAGCTCAGGATCCTGCGGATCAAAGATATGGTGGTTATACCAAAAATATCAACACATTCACATCAGAAAATGAGATTGCCCATTCAGATATATCTTTGATATCTGTAATAGCAGATTGTATTTTGCACTTTAATTTTTGGCTCAGTAAAACAATATTATTAATTAGCCTAGACACAGGTACCGCATATACATTATCAGTTAACATATGCACCAACATCCCTAATTTTGCATTTATAAAAAGTTCTTTTAGGAGTCTGATGACGTGCAAAAATAACAACATACAGTTGGGACAAAATATGTCCTAGTTAATAAAAGCCCAAAATTGTATTGACTACCGCTATTTGAATTGCTAATCACTGACACACTGACATCTACAGTCTTGTGCACTGGAGATCTTTCTTTTTACAGGAACATGCGCACGAAACAGGGCTTCTGCATTCACATTCTCCCCTCGAGCCTTGGCATGTGTTCTAAGGGACTGCACGGTTTGTGATCCAAGCTGCAGAAGTTGTCTCCTTCTTTTCCAGCAATTTAGGACAATGGATCAGGTAGCACTTGAAAGATACAGTCAAGGCGGCCAGAAAACCCCATATCTTGGCCTGATATACTTCTCTTAGACAATGCTCGGTATAGTGCATCCTGAGTGGGTGGTATGGTATGCGTTCCACATGCTGAGTTTTGCCAAACAGTTTCTTTCTCATGACATTTTAACTGAGTTTCCCCTCCACCATAATATCTGTATGAAAGAATGTTTCCAGGGCTTTGAATTTCTAGTATCTAGTTCCAGATGAGATAAAGGTTGATTCAATAAGGTCGACCATTGCATCTGTTTCGCTGCAGGACACTTTTTCCAGGCTATAAATCACTGTCCTTTTGACGTGTTCTTTAGACTAGGTTCTCAAACATCTTGGCCTGCGACCCTCCAAATAAAATTTGAAGGAGCTTGCGACACCCCCTCCCTTACAAGCATTTTCTGAAACCGGACACTTAATTTTCTCTTTTTTTTCTTTTTTCTCTCTCTCTCTCTCTCTCTCTCCTCTCTCGCGTCTCTCTCTCCTTCTCTCTCTATCTTCCTCTCTCTCTCCTCTCTCTCCTCTCTTCTCTTCTCTCTTCTCTTACACACACACAACACACACACAAACACACACACACACACACACACACACACACACACACACACACACACACACACACACACACACCACACACACAAAACACACGCCACCCACACTATAGGTAGGTCGTATTGCCTCCGTATCATAACATTCTAAAGCCTAATTAATATATTTGGCTGTACAAATTATTGAATACTTAAATGATACCGTAATCAGTGCATATATATCCTATATTCTGCTTTACACTCAGCAAAAATATAAGGAACCTAAATTAAAGTTTAGATTTGTGATGTTGGATTTGTAATGCAAGAACAAGGGTCGGGCGTGATGATACAATTACGTATGATCTATATGTCTACTGGACGTGTGAGTCGTGGGGTGGACTCTTTTCTCAGAGTCAGCCTTAGTAGCTACTGTATTTTTTTGTGAGTAATGTATTAAAGCCTAGGAAAGGTATATCATTGTTTTGTTTGATACTGAAAAATAGATCTAAAAGAATAATCATAAAAATTAATGAATATTGTGTTCTCTAATGCAGTTTGCACATTCTAGAAATCTTGCGACCCCCAGAAGATTTTCGTGACCCAGTTTGAGAAACCCTGTTTAAGAGGACGTAGTATCAATCCAGTGAGAAGCCATGAACAGGAGGATGAGCTTTACTTTAGTTAGGTCCTAAGAACATCGGGAGTTCTCTGCCGTTGATGAGTTTTCTGTGCTCTTGCCAATGCCAAACCTCACCGTTGACAGAACATCCATTACGAAACCTGACTGAACGAGAAATTGATTAAACCAAAATAACGATGACATCAGAGTCAGATGTTTTCACTAGTACATTTAAAATTAAAGACTCCAACATGTCAAGGCGTGCAAGATGTGAATGACAATTACCGGGTATCAGCTTTCCTCATGATTTACACTTTGTTAATTTTAGGTGTAAATAACCAAAAATTAGTACATTTTTTGAAAATATGTATTGTAAATATGCTCTTGAAACAAATATATGTGTGCATAATGTACATACGTACAGTATGTATGTGTAAACAATAGTCCAAATAGCCTAAGTTTAGAGTTCGAAGAAAAAAAATAATGCCTAACTAACTCAATATTTATGTAACCTACAGTCGAGCATTGTTCCAATCAGTGCGTGACACCTAACCCTATGGTAGTCAGAAATGACTCGTGCTAAATGTACTACTACTATGTTATAAATAAACTAGAGTTATCATTCAGGTGGTAATGTGGATAGCTGCTAAATGCTACTTACATTTGTTCTCCATAGTTATTTTTACATATATCCGATATAGATAGATCTGGCAGTAACGGCTTTTTAAAAATATATTGATATAATTCTGTGGAGATTTTTTCATAGGAAATAGCTCTACCGCTATTATACACTTCAGATTGGGAAATTACATGGTATATCAGAATTCCTCATGCCTTCAAACATATAAAATGATAGTTAATTATGTGTGTGAGTCTTATGGTGGCTACGATACATTCAGTCTGTGGCGCGTTGATTCTTCGGACCTCTACGGGGACGCGGCCCCCCACCGACCCCCCCCCTGATGCTAATTTTTTTCTGCCACCTTTCCAAATCAGTTGTCTTCATGGTGTCAAACAATCAGGGAAAAACACAACGGGCACAAACTTTTTTACACTCCGTGTAAATCACCACCATCAGTGAGTCTCGCCTACTAATAAAAATTCCTGCCTGGGCCACCACGGGCGAGGGGCCAACCATCAAAGCCCTCGAGTGAGGCCTCCGGGCCTACCATCCGAGCCATGAGGTCCACTGCCTACAGGCCTATCTATAGGCATAAATGTAAAAAAAAAAAAAAAAAAATGTATATATATACGTATATAATATATATATTATATATATATATAGATATTATATAAATATACTAATATATATATAATATATATATTATATATTATATATATATCTATAATATACGCGATATATACTATATATATAGATATATATATATATATATATATATATATATATATACTATATATATAAGATATATATATATATATATATTTATATATATATATATATATATATATATACTATTATATATATATATATATATTATATATATTATATTTATATCTATATATATATATTATATATATCTATATATTTAATATATATTTATATATATATATATATTTTTATATATATATATATACTATATTATATATATAATATATATATAATATATATATATATATATATATATATATATATATATATGTATATAAATATATATCATTATATATATATATATATATATATATATATATATATATATATCGAATATATATATATGTATATATATCTATTTTATATATATTATATATAATATATATATCTCATATGTCTATATAATAATATGCTATATCTATATATGTATAATATATTATATCTATCTTCTATCTTCTTATATTAATAATAAGCGAAAGGTGTCGGTCTGTGTGTTTGTGTGTGTGTTGGTATAGGTCCGCCCACCGTGGCGCAAACACCTCAAGGCACATTTTGGAATAGGTGTTGACCAAGGGGAAGGTCTGAAGCCCACTTATGAGATTGATCCGATCCACTTTTTTTTTTTTTTTTTTTTTTCGCAGCCTATTAGCCGGGAATTGTGGGAAAAACAAAAGTAGGTCTTTGCGAGAATTCGAGAGAATTGAAACTCGAGAAATGCCAGTGGTCGGCTGGCAGTTTTAACTCAAGGTTGGTCTACGGTGTTCTTCCCTCCGCGAACTAATATTTCATAAATCAAGTTCGCGATAAATATGATGAACGCATCTGAATACATAAAAAAAGAACGTTATTCTGTTGTGCTAGTAAGTGTATGCCATGAATGCATTTACGATTAACGTTCTAAGCTAGCAATTTAATGCAAAAATTACTCGCCTCGAGTAGCAAAGCTTAATATATTTTTTACAGTGTATATTGTGCATGTAAATTGAGGCGATTGTCACCACTGTTTTCTACGACAGTACTGCTGCGTTCTGGCAAACCGCTTGTCAAAATACAATAAGCAATTGCCTTGGAAAAAAGCAAGATAAAGGAATGCCGGAAACGGCTTGTTGCTGCGACAATGTAGAGTTAAATTGTGGAGGCGGACACGCCGCGGGAGGGGAGTGGTGGCGGGGAGATTGTGGCGGGGAGATTGATCGAAACATTGCCACTTCACGCGTCGACTCATTGCACTTCCAGGCTGTCTACTCTGATTGATACATAATAATAACAGGACACATATGACTGACCTAGGTATAGATAACTGCTAAAACATACGTATTGGGACGTATAATATCATAGGAGTAACATTTTACCCTCGCCTCCTCAACTATAATACCTTGGTTTATTGGTTTACAATACATGTTTACAGAAACAGGCTTTCTATACAATATACATATAGAAGAAAATCCGTGCTGAAAATTATACTTTTTGTGGTTTTTAAGTGCAGTTGGAAAAGCCCATATTTTTCTTTAAAGTTGACAACTTTTCACCAAATTGGACGTAAAACTGCCAGCGACCAACTGGCATTTCGGCCAGTTGCATTCTCTCCATTGAGAAGCCTTGATGTAGGGTGATGGGTAATGGGTGATGTGAATGGTGGGCGTGATGGGTAATGGGTGTGGGGGACTGGGGTGAGTTGAATAGGTGGGGGGTGATGGTGTTGGGGTGCTGGGTGAGGGTGAGGGAATAGGTGGGGGGTGATGGGTAATCTATAATAATATAAGAAAAAAGTGTGTGTCTCTCTGTGTGTGTGTGTGGGTCGTTGTGTGTGTGTGTTGTGTGTGTTGGTTGTTTGGTATAGTTCCGCCCCTGGCGCAATCAACTCATATGGTACATTTTTGGAACCGGGTTGACCAGGGGAAGGTTTTTAAGCCCACTTATGAGATATCAGATCTTTTTTTTTGTTTTTTTTTTATAGCAGACCATTAGCGATAAATTATGAAAAAAAACAAAGTGGGTTCGAGAATTGAGGAAAACCTTGATGTAGGGTGATGGGTAATGGGTGAGTGAATGGGTGGTTGAGGGGTAATGGGTGTGGGAGTGATGGGTGAGTGAATGGGTGGGGGGTGATGCGTGTTGGGGGGTGATGGGGTGAGGGAATAGGTGGGGGGTGTGATGGGTAATCTATCTATAATAATTAAGCGAAAGTGCGCTCTGTCCTCTGTGTGTGTTGTGTGTGGTGTGTGTGTTGTATAGGTTCCGCCCCCCTGGCGAAAAAAACCTCATATGGACATTTTTGGAATCAGGTCGACCAGGGGAAGTCATAAGCACACTTATAAGATGATCCGATCACTTTTTTTTTCTTTCTTTTTAGAAGGCCTATTAGCGAGAATTGTGAAAACAAAGTGGGTTGCGAGAATTGAGGAAGCCTTGATGTAGGGTGATGGGTAATGGGGTGAAGTGAATGGGTGGGGTATGGTAAATGGGTGTGGGGTGATGGTCCGTGAGGAATGGGTGGGGGGTGATGGGTGAGGGAATAGGTGGGGGGTGATGGGTAAGCGTGAAGTGAATGGGTGTGTGGTGATGGGGAAGGGTTGAGTGAATGGGTGGGAGAGTGAATGGTAAATGGGTGAGTGAATGGCAGTGGGGATGATGGGTTAAGGGGTGAGTGACTGGTTGGGGGGTGATGGGTAATGGTGTGAGTGAATGGGTGGGTGGTGATGGGTAATGGGGAGTGGAATGGGGTGGGGAGGTGATGGGTAATGGGTGAGTGAATGGGGGGGGGAATACATACATTTCTACATCCATGATTTCAGGAAAGTTAGAAGGGGCTATCTGGAGAGTCCATGTTTTGGTGGGCTCGGCCCACCAACACAGGTGGTGGGCCGAAGGCCACAATAGCCTCTCGCAGGAGATAGCCAAAAAGTCGCCGGAAGGCGGCTTTGCGGCTAGTATATATATATATATATAATATATATATTATATTAATATATATATATATATATATATCTTTAAAAGTGATAGCTTAGTTCAGCGTTTCATTATCTTTTTCAAGATATTTTTATCCTTTGTTTAAGAGTGTCTTATTCCTTTAGTGATTCGAGTGTTATGACTTCGCCGTAGCTGGTCATTTTGCTGTATCGCGATTCGGGTCATGGACCCTTCTTCAGCAGCGTGGAGAGATGTTTTCTCCTCAGATGTAGAGGTGAGCATGAGGTGGGTGCATTTTTTTTTTGTCTATCGTGCCTACAGAGGGGAGGACACACGGGCTAGCTTGAGCCCGTCAGAGAGATGCTTTGATGTCAGGTGGATGTGCGATGGATCGGTGGCAGCCTAGTGCGGCTGCGTGGCAACGTGGCCGGCGATATGCTGCGGGCCAAAAAGGACGGGTGGTGAGGGGCATCGGCTACACTGCCGGTACCGGAAAAGAGAGAGTGTTCGTGGCAGGCGTGCGGCACGAGGGACGGCTTGTCCATCCTGACGAGGACTGCGGGGACTCAGCAGGATACAATCTCGTGTAGGGGAGGGCGCACAGCAGTACAGGCGGCTGCTACGCGTCGGTGCAGTGCGAGCCGCTACTTAAGCGAATTTGGGGAGGAAGCCGTAAGAAGCCAGGCAGGGTGCTCGAAAATCCCTCGTAAGGGCAAACTTATGAGTGTTGGCTACAATAAAATCCAGGGTGGGCTGAGGTTGTGATGCGCGTATCGAGCAGGTCACTACCGTACGGTGACGGCTGGCCTCCTGGGTGGGGAATATTAGGATATTCTAGGGATATGTGTGGGGAAATTTGATTGAACAATCACAGCAAGCAGAGCCTCGCATGACGCGGCCTTATCTAGCCAACATCTTGCTCTCAGTGTCAGGGATGACCCGAAATAAATAAGTTTAAGAGACCACTTAAAATGCCGCTGTTGAGCTAATCGGCCCCATTTCGGAAATGTTCCCGCGGACGGCTTATTTAACCTAAATAAATCTACAAAACTTAAAACAAACCCTATCATTAAACCTTACTAACACATAAACCAGAACGTAAAAATAACTTAAATATAACTAACCTAAACCTAAGAACTAGGTTTCGCCGGGTGTTGAGCAAAATTGGCAGATTTCGAAATAGGGCCGATTTTAGCACACCGCCTAGAAATGTTACAAACATTGAATACAAACTGCCGCCATATTTAGCCGTTTCAGCGTAAAATTTCTCCCGCTGAATACTACAGAGACGTACTCAGGTATACCTTGATGCGCTGATCCAGGTTCAGAGTTCCCGCGTTGCCCGAATTAGCATCTAAGGACCACTGCTGGCCGCGCCCGTACCGAGGCCTGCCGTATCCGTGGCCATGCCGTTATTCGGCGGTTACCTGTTATAGGTTGACGAGAACTGCGCGTTCGCTCTCTAGGTCAGACAAGACACACTTGGGGGGCGACTAACACCTCACTCTGACACACGTGACACTGGTGCCAAGGATAGTATAACTTTGATAAATAATCCTTGCTATGTGTGGTACGTCGTGTGTACGTCAGACATTTGATACCACCACCACCGAACCCGCATCATTATAGCGGCCCAAACGTATATGATGAACTATACGTTTGGAGTCAGAAGTCGACCGATATATATCTATTTAATATATTACGTTTAGCCGAATAGAATTTATTACAAGCTATCGGTATTGTATGTTAAATTATGATATAAATATATTTTATGGAGGCAAGATGCAAATAAAAACGCATACATTTCAAAACAGGCAAGATGAAATGGGCTCGTCTAATACACAACTAAACAAAAATATAGTGCTACAGAATTGTACATTTATTGATTGTTGATGTCTTGTCGCTTCAAATTTCACTCCCGTAGGAGTAAGGGTGCTCCCGAACACCCTTAAGCCTCGCGGTCCCGTAGCAAGTGAGAAACACGGTTTGAGCATCACTGTAGAGGCGCTACGAGGGGTTAAAATTTCCAAGGGTAATACTTACGGTCCCGTAACTCTTTCGAGATCTCCCCCCTGGCTTCTCCGGGTTCTCTTCGCTTGCGTGCCTCCGCCAGAACGGCTGACACAGTTGCCAGATTCGTGTCGGGGCTCGCCCGCTCCGGCGATCACAAGCTGATAGCTGTAAACAAAAACAACACATAATGGACGATTCGATTGATTGATTTAAGCCACAAAAAAAGGTGAATGTGCACACAATGACGAATTGTCATCCTCAACTCATATCAATACAATCTTTATCTCATAAACATACTGAATTAAACGCAATGCTAGCATTTCCACAATATATACCTATCAGTGCTCTACGTAGATAAAACTATAGTCGCCAAGTCCACTTGCCACTTGCACTAATGGTCGCCAGGAGACAAATATATTACGAATTTAGCATCACTAGCAGCTATCTGATTTGTATGTGCCAAATGAAGAACGCATCCACATTAGTTTATATTATGTACATAACATACATGTCTTAGTGGCACATAAAAGCTTGTAAGGAATGCTAAAATTCGTATTATATTGTGCCTGGCGACATTAGTGCAGTGGCAATTGACTGGCGACTATAGTGTTATCTAGATAACCTTGTAATATTCTTATACGTGTCTTAAGTAAAAGTACCATGCTTTTGAAAGTACATCTATGTGTTTACTTGTTGTCTGTTATCTGTCATTACATCTACTTCTATGACGATATTCACTCTATTACAAGTTTCGCCTGTTCCCGCTGTTTTGCGAAATATGTCAAGGCGCGAAATCCTGTAAACCTCCATTCACGCTCTTATTTCACTGGTTTGTACAGGTTAACTGCTGCCCTGCTACATGTTACAGGACATCGAGTACTAGCTTCCATGAGAAACCTAAAGTAATAATAGTTACTTTAAAAAGCTTAAATTATCACGTCAAAATACAGCGAGGAGTAGTGGTTTTTAATATGTATATTTTATAAACTATTATTAACTGTAAGTGTTCGCATGGGAAGCTAGGACTCGATGTGGCCTGTAACGTGTATCGGGGCAGCAGTTTTAATTGTAAAAATTAGGAAATCCGATAGAATGAAGGAGGAGTCACAGGATTTCGCACTGTATAAGATTTCGCCGCCAAAACAGCCACTTGTTGTTTATCTTGACGTCACGTATCGTGACGATAATGAACGCCGTGAGAAAGTGGGGCCCAGGACTCGCTCCTATGGCTTCTTACGGCTTGCCAGGCTGGGCAAGCCGTAAGAAACCGGCTTCTTAAAAAGTGCCTCTGAGTTAACAGAAAACGCAAGCTGCAAGAAGCAGGCTTCTTGCGGGCTTCCTCACCAAAATTAGCCTGTAAGAGAAGCTCTGGCGGCCTCGCGCCTCTCGTGAGCGGCGACCGCTCATTGGTGGATGGCTTCGCTTCACTTTGAGGAGCGCAGAAGCGTTGGAGCGTTTTTGGAAAACGGTGAATTTACATAATTGATGCGGATTATTTAATAAACGACTGACTGGATGCAAAAAAGTAACATATTATTCATATACTCGATATGGCTATATTTTTATTGCATTAAATCAGGAATGATGCAAAAATGGTCTGGACGATTACTTTAAATAATGCATACCCGAATCAATGCTTATGTAGTTAGTTATATTCAGCTTATTATTTTATTAGGTTATATACTCAGTGGTATCTGAAAAATGTCAGTTTTCTATTTTTTCATGCTTACTCTAAGAACTGTATGCCATCAGCTTCCTCTGTTTCAAACTGATTATCAAGCAAGTGAAAAATTATGTTGGCATATATCAAGATCTATCTTAACAGGTCCCTCCTTTTTACTTCTTTGTATTAAATGAGAGTAATACAGTAATGGAATTATAATTATTTTATATGTAATAGATGTGGAACGGATATTCGCATCCGCATCGCATTGATAGATGCGATATTATGCGGATATTTGAATAACTAGACACTGTACATGTCGCTGGAGAGAGAGATAGAGAGATAGTTTAAATTTCAATAATATGTGGCCTAAAATTTGATGGCTAGGAATCATCCCCGAAAATAGTTGAAAAATCGACATCCGGTCCACCTCTAATATGTAAATACTTATTAGTTTATTACAGTTGCAAATTTTTGATCGAAAATTGTGAACGTTAAATTTAAATTTTTAGTAGTACAATTAAGGTGATTGGAGAGATTGAATCATATCTCAGTGGCCACAGTACTTTAAAATTTCTTTAGAATATGCTTTATTCTTGTCGTATACCCATTTTACATATGGCTTCCCCCTCCCCCAAAAAAACGATCAATAAAATTGGTCGAACCCCCGCAGCTGTGTACGGTCTCGCTACGGTCGTTCAAAATCATAGTCTGCACAATAAAAATTAAAAATACCCCCCCCCTTCTTTTCAACTTTCTGGGTACGCCCGGACAATAACCTATTCTCAAATATTTTTCACAAGATCATTCGGGATTTGTGGAATCCCTGATTACACCAAGGTTGCTCTTAAAAAAATAGGGAATATAATATTATAATAATATAAGCGAAAGTGTGTGTGGGTGTGTGTGTTGTCCGCGATAGGTGCCGCCCCCCCGTGCCCCAAAATCCCATCATTATGGCACAGTTTTGGGAACCAGCTCGACCAGGGGCAAACTTTTAAGGCCACTTTATGAGAGATACGATAATTTTTTTTTTTTTTAGCAGCCTATTAGCTGAAATTGGTGAGGAAAAAAATGTGGGTTGCGAGGAATTAGAGAGAACTGCAACCTACGAAAGGCCAGTGGGCGCTGGCAGTTTTAACTCACAATTTGGTTGAAAAGTTGGTCAAACTTGAAAGAAAACATATGGGCCCTTATTTCCACTTGCACTTAAACACACAAGTATAATATAAGAACGATTTACTTCTATATGTATATTGTATAGAAGCCCTGATTCTGTAAAAACCATTGTATCATAACCAAATAACCAAGGGAGGTTATTAGTGAGGAGGCGAGGCTAAGTTACTCTATGATATTATACTAGTCAAATAACGTATGGTTAGAAGCTTATCTATACCTAGGCAGTCATATTTTCCTGTTATTATTGTGTATCAATCAGATAGAAAGACTGGAAGTGCAATGAGTCGGGACGCGTGAAGTAGTAATGTTTGGATTCAATCTCCCCGCCCCACAATCTCCCCGCCACCAATCCCCCGCCGCGGCGTGTCGCCTCCAACAATTTATAAAACCTACATTGTCGCAGCAAACAAGCGATTTCGGCATTCTTTATTCTTCGTTTTCCAAGGCATTGCTTATTGTATTTTGACAAGCTGTTTGCCAGACGCAGCAGGACTGTATTAGGAAAACAGTGTGCGAACATCGCCAAATTTTACATGCCAACCATTATACATGTAAAAAAGATATTAAGCTTTGCTACTCGCGGCGAGTAATTCTGCATTTAAATTGCTATTATTAGATAGAAACGTTCCATCGTAATGCATGTCATCCATATAATTAGTTAGAACAACAGAAGAAACTATATTTTTTGGTATTCAGATGCGAGGTGCATCAATGTTTGTATCGCGAAAATATTTATGAAAAAATATTAGTCGCGGAGCCAAAATAAACACAGTAGACCCCCTTTAAGTTAAAACTGCCAGGACCAATGGCATTTCTTCCAGTTTCAGATCATTGGAATTGAGGAAACCTTGATGTAGGGTCTGGGAATGGGTGAGTGAATGGGTGGGAGTGATGGGTTCATGGGTGTGGGGTGAGTGACATTGGGTGGGGGTTGATGGGTGATGGGTGAGGATAGGTGGGAAGGTGATGGTTAATGGGTGAGTGAATGGGTGTGTGGTGATGGGTAATGGCGTGAGGAATGGGTGGGGGGTGATGGGAATGGGTGAGTGAATGGAGTGGGGGGTGATGGTAAGGCGTTAATACATACAATTGCTACATCCATGATTTCAGGAAAGTTAGAAAGGGGCCATTGGAGAGTCTGTGTTTGGTGGGCTTCGGGCCCACAAACACACTCTCCAGAAAGCTGTGTTGGGTGGGCCGAAGGCCCACCAAACACAGGTGGTGCGGCGAAGGGCCCACCCATTAGCCCTCCGTTCCGCAGGAGCTCAGGCCAAAAAGTCCGCCCCGGAGGGCGGCTTTGCGGCTAGTATATATATATAATATATATATATATATCTATAGATATATATATATATATTATATATTTATATATATATATTATATATATTAGATATCTATATATATATATAATTTTATATATATAGATATTATATATATATTACTATATATATATATTATATATATATATATATTTTATTATATATATATATTATATATATATATTATATATATTATTATTATATATATATATAAATTATATATATATATATATATAATAAAATTTATATAATATATATATATATATATATATATATATATGTATATATATAATATATTAATATATATATATAATATATATATATTATTATTATATATAATTATATATATATATATATATTATATATATTATTATATATATATATTATATACATATATAATATATATTTTATTATCATATATTTTATCATATATATTTTATATATATATATTTTATATATATATATATATATATATATATTATATATATATATAATTATATTATATATACTATATAATTTTTAAATAATATATATATATATATACTATAATATATATATATATATATAAAAAAATTAATATAGTGGTGGTTCTGGTTTGTGTGGGGCCCTGGGCAAACCCCGAACTTTTTTATTGAGTATTAGGAACACAACATTCTCTATTATTCATTATTAATATTTATTATTTATTATTTGCAAAAGGTACCCGTAATAAGTATGATGCTCTGAAAAGGACAATCGAATGGCTTTGTACACGTAACACCGTGTTTATGAATGTTTCTCTCTCTTCTTTGTCCTTCCATTCTCCCTCGAGGGAGGGAGAGAGAGAGCATTAGAATTTTTTTTTTTTTTTTCTCTATATTTTTCTTCTCTTTCTCCTTCCATCTCCCGAGGAGAGAGAGAGATGAAGAGAGAAACGACGAAGAGAGAGTCGCGGGGCGATGAGGAGAGAGAGGAGAGAGAGAGCGAGAGAGAGAGAGAGAGATTAGGTTAAAGCAGAAACATAAAGTGTATCTTGTGCCAGGTAGGTATTGCCCCAGGCTGCAAAAAACAACCCATTTTAATAAAAAGAAATAAGATAAACCTGACCAATTATAGCATTATAACAATCTCCAAAGATGACTAACCTTTTCTGAAAGTTTGGTTTAAATTTGGACAGAAATGGCGCAGCAGACTTAGCTGTAAGCCTACAGACGGACAATTCAGTGAATTATATATAATGATAGTACGATTTAATAAATTTCGTCTTTTTATTCGACTTCTTCATCGTGACTTTTTTCTAGTGATATTTACAAATATGATATAGCTAAACCGAACTAATAAATATTTGGCGAATCGAAAAGCCGAGATATACGATGTGTCGGGAATTTATGGAAACAAACCAAAACATGGAGGTCAGCCTTGGGAATAATAAGAACAAGTACCGAAAAAATAAACGATGATCTAAGAAAAGCGATAAGGAAACAAAGATAATACTTGTCACAACCATGAGTAGTGTGTGACATCCGGAATGGGTCACGCCATTCGTGGTTTGCCAGCGCTTCGGAGGTCACCGTGTTGGGTAATTAGCGGAACCACAGGTCACGGCGGTGAGTACATCGAGGATGAGTAATGACGTAATCATCAGGCGAGTCCTCACTTCTTGGGCCGCCGCCTCTCGTCCATGTTGTTGCCGCCATTCGCTTCAGGAGCTGCCGCCGTCGCTCGCCGCCTGCAGGCGTGCCTGATACAGGCCTCGACGGCGGACAACTCGGTGGGCTGGGCCGTTATACTACCTGGAGGGGACTCTGCCCCCCCCCCGTTGGTGGCGGGGACACCGACCCACATCACCTGGGGTACTCCTGTGCCAGCCTGTCAGCACCCTCGCCCCGGGGCCCACCACATTTGGCGCCGCCTGTCGTTGCCACATTCGACAGACACTTTGTTCTGGCCTTCTTACGGCGCTCGGCTTTGCCTCACGCAGCTGTTGCCTCGATGCCCTCCAGGTGCCGGTGATGTCCTTGGGGCGCGCGGGCCACATGACTCTGGGGCCCTCCAGGGTGACGTGGTGGGAGGGCGGTCCTGGGGCAGGGGCACCGTCCCACGCCCACGCTGCAGGGTAGTTCCTGAACTCAATGAACGGACAGTTGTCCCCCCGGGGGCCCGATAAACGTTGCATGCCGTCGGCCCGGTGGACACGGCAGCAACACCTTCACCGTCTCTCTTCCAGGTGTGCGCACCATGTAGCGGGAGTCTTCCTTCCATGACATTGCTTCGCCGCGTTCTTGACGCTTTTCTTCTTGGCTGGCGTTGAAGGGTATGACGCTCTCTTGCACAGCCTCGGTGACTTCCTCGGTGGCAGGATGTAGCGGCCATTTCCTGAGACTCTACATACAGCCTGCCATTCCCCGGAATTCTCGTCTGACCCCTTCTCTGTCGCAGGAGCCCTTCTTTTGTTTTTTCCACTTTCTCTCCTTCCTTCTCCCCCCTCTTGCCCCATCTCCTCTACCCCCCTCTCCCTCTCTTTCTCTGCCTTATCCATTCCCTCCCCCTGCCCCTCCTGCTTCTGTCTGCTCCTCGCTTTCTCTCCTCTGGCTCCTTCCCCTCCCCTCCCCCCCCCTCTGCCTCTCTCGTTCCTACCTCCTTCTTCCTTCTCCTTCCCCTTCTCTTTTTTCTTCTTCTCTCCCCCTCTCCCCTCCCTTCTCTTCCCCCTTCCTTTCTCCTTTCTCCTCTCCCTCCTTTTCTATCTCTCTCTTCCTCTCCCCCTCCCCTTTCCTCTGTCCCCATCTCTTCCTTCCTCCCCCCCCCCTTCCTCTCTCCTTCTGCTTCTCTTCCTAACCCCCCTTCCTGTGTCCCTTCTCTGCCTCTCTCCCCCTCTCTCCCTCCTACTTTCCCCTTCCCATCCCTCTGTCCCCCCCTCTACTACCCCATTCCCCCTTACCTCCTCCTCTCCTTATATTGTTCTCTTCACTTCTTGTATGCTCTCTCTCTCTTTCAATCCTATACACTTGCCTAGCCTTATTTTACCCCTTTCCTCCCCTTCTGCCTCCACCCCTCATCCTCTATCTTGTCCTTCTTCCTTTTGCTACCTCTCTTTTTCTTCTCTCCTGCTCCCTCCATTCATTCCTTCTCCCTTTCTGTTCTCACTCTCCTTCCCTCCCGCCTCCTCCTCTCCTCCATGCTCGTCTTCCACTCCTCTCCCTACCTCTCCTTCCCCTTTCACTCTCACCCTCCCTCTCTCTCCCCTCTCTCCTTCCCCTTCCTCTCTATCCCTTCCCTCCTTCCTTCCTTTTCTTCCTCCTCTCTGCCTTCCTCTTCTTCCTTCCCTTTCCTTTCTCTCTTCCCTTTTCCTCTTCCCTCACTTCTCTCTCTTCTTCTTCTTCCTCCTCTCCTGCCCTCTTCCCCCTCTTTCCCTCTCCCTCTCCTTCCTCATCCTCTTCTTCCCTCTCCTTCTCCCCTTCTCCTCTCTCCTCTCCCCCCCTCCTCTGCTCCTGCTTGTTTCCCCTCCCTACCCTTGCTCTCCTCCCCCTCTTCCCCCCCTATCTCCTCTGCTCCTCCTCTCCTCTTTCTCTCCACCTCTTCCTTTCCTTCCTCTCCTTCTCTTTCCTTCTCCCCTTCTTTTCCTGCCCTTTCTCCCTCTCCCATTCTCTCCTTGTCTTCCTGCCCCCTTATGCCTCTTGCCCCCTCCTCCCCCCCTCTCTTTTATCATTGCTCCCCCTCCCCTCTGTCTCTGTCCTCCCCTCCTCCCCTGTTCTGCCTCCCTCTCCCCTCTCTTTTCCTCCCCCTTCTTCCCTCCCCTCCCCCCCCTCTCCCTCTCCTCCCCCTCCCTCTCGCTCTCCTCCTCTCCCAGCTCTCACTGGCCTTCTCCTTCCCCCCCTCCCATCTCCCCTGCTTCCTTCTTTTCTCTCCCTCCCCTCCCCTCCTTTCCTGCCTTTTTCACTTTCTCCCCCCCTCTTCTGCTGTCTTCCCCTTCCCCCTCCCTCTCTCCTTCTCTTTGCTCTCTTCTCTTTGTCTCTGCCCCTTTCCTTCCCTCCCCTCCACCTTGTCTCCCCTTCTCTCTGCCCTCCTCCCTCCCTTCCCTGCTCTCCCCTTCCTCCCCCTCCCCCCTCTCTAGCGAGCAAACAAGCAGAGTCTCTCTCCCACTTCCTGTTGTCTCCCTCGCTCCTCCCTTCCCTTCCCTTTCTCTTCTTTCCCTTCTGCTCCTCCTCCTTCCCCCCTTCCCCCCACTTCTTTTCTCCCTCCTTCCTTTATTTCTCATTCTCTCCTCTTTGGTCTTTCCTCCTCCCTTCCCCCTCCCCCCCCCTTTTTCTCCTTCCTCTGCCCTTCTCCCTTTTCCCTCTCTCCTCTCTCCCTGCTCCCCCATTTCCTCTCCTTACTCTTCCCCCCCCCCCCCCTCTCCTTCCTCTCCTCTTTCCCCCCTGGACTTTTCCTTTTTCCTTCATCTCACTCTTTCCTCCTTTTTCACCTTCCCTTTTTCTCCCCTCCCCTTCTCTCCACCCTGTCCCCCCCCCCCTCTTCCTTCTCCCCTTAAACCTCCTCCCCGTCTCTCCCTCCCCTCCTTCTCCTCTCTCACTCCTCCCACCTTCTTCCCCTTCCTCTCTCCCCTCTCCTCTCTGCTTCATTCCTTCTCTCCTCCCCCTTCTCTTTCCTTTTCTCTCCACCACCTGCTCCTCCCCCCTCCTCCTTTTCACTCATCCCCTCTTATTCCTTCCTCTCCTCTGCCCTTTCTACTTTCCACTTGCCCCTTGCTCTCCTTCTCTAATCTTATATCCCCTCCCCTCCTCCCCCTTCCTTCTCTCTTCCCTACCCCTCTCTCCTCCCCCTCTCCTCTCTTACCGTCTCTCCTCCTCTCCTTCCTCCTCTCCTGTTCTCTTCCTTTCCCCTTCCCCCTCTTTCCCTCTCCTCACTCTGTCTTCTCTGCTTTATTCCAGTCGCTGCTCCTTACTTTCCTTTCCTGCCTCTGCTTTCCTCACATCACCATCCTTCTCCTACTCCCTCACTCACACCGCCTCTCCTTTTTTCTACTCATCTGTCTTCTGCTTTCTACTCCCCTCCTCTGCCCTCCCTTCTCTTCTTTCTCCCCCCTCCCTCTCTTCCCTTTCCTTCTCCCCCTACTTCCTCTCCTTCTTCTTTTCTTCTTTCCTCTTACCTTCTGTATCTTCCCCTCCTCCCTTCCCTTCCTCTGTCTTTCTCTTTCCCCCCCCTTTCCTCCCTCTCTCTTTCCCTCCTCCCCCTCTTTTTCCTCTCTCTCTCCCCTTCTCTTCCTCTCCCTCTCTCCACTCCCTCTCCCTCCCTGCCCCCCCTTCTCCCTTATTTGCCTAACTTCCCTCCTGCCACTCCCTTCTCCTTGTCTCTGTCCCTCCTCTTTCCTCTTTTCCCTTGCCCCCTCCCTTCTGCTTTTTCCCTCATTCTGCCTCTCTCCTTTTCACCCCTCTATCTCCCTTTCTAATTCTCTCCTTTCTGTGTTCCTTTCTCCTCCTTGTCTTCCCTGTTCCTCCTTCCCCCCCTGCCCTCCTCCTCTTCTTCCTTCCCTTCTCACAACTCCCCCTTCCCTCTTGCTTCCCGCCCTCTCTTTTCTCCTTTTTCCCTTCCCCTTCCCCCTCTTTCCCTTCTCCTCTTCCCTATTCCCGATCCTCTTCCTTCTTCCCTTCCTTGTTTCCTCTCCCTCCCCTCCTCTTCTGGCTTCTACCCTTCTGCCTCCCCTCTTCTCTCCTCCGTGCTCCCCCTCTCTCTTCCTTCCCTGTTTCTTCTCTTTCTCCCCCCCCCTCTCCTCTTCCTTCCCCCCCCTCCCTCCTTCTTCTCTCCGCCCTCCTCCTTCCTCTCTCTCTCTCCTCCTCCTTCTACTCCCTCCCTTCTCCTCCTCTCCTCCCTTCTCTCTCTTTTCCCCCCCTTGTTCTGTCTTTCCCCTTCTCTCTCTCTCTCCTTCCTCCCCCTCCTTCCCTCCTTCTCCTCCCTTCTCTTGCTCCTCCTCTGCTCTCCTTTCTCCCTTCTCCCTCCCTGCCTCCCCCTCCCCCCCCTCTGCGCTTGCCCCTTCCCCCCTCTACTTCCCTCTCTTTCCACCCCTCCCTGCTCCCCTGTCTCTTTCTCTTTCTTCTCTTTCCTCTACTTCTCCTGTCCTGTTTGCCTTCCCTCCCCTCCCTGCCCTCTGCCTCTCCTCCCCTTTCCCTGTCTTCTCCCCCCCCCCTCTTTATCCTCCCTTTTTTCCCTTTCCCCTCTCCCTTCCCCTACCCCCTGCCTCTTCTCCTGTCTACCTCCTTCTCTTGCCACCCTGTCCCCCCCTCTGCTCATCTTCCTTCCCCTTGACCTTCTCCCTCCCCCCCCCTCCCCCCCCCCTCTCTCTCTCCCTCCTCCTCTCCTGTTCTCTTCCTTCTTCTTCCCTCTCTGTTCCTACCACCCCTTTTCTCTTCCCTGCTGCCCCCTTGTCTCCCTCCCTCTCCTTCCCCCTCCTCCCTTTTTCCCTGCTTTCTAACCCCCTACTCCTCTCCCCCACCTCTTATCCTGCCCTCTCCCCCCCACTCCTCCCCCCTTACCCTCTCCTGCCCTCTCCTCCCTCTCCATGCCTTCACTGTCTGTCCTTTCTTCTTCTCTGTTTCCCCTCCTCCCCCCCCTCTCCTCCTCCCCTCTTCCCTTCCACCTTTTCTGCCTCCCTTGTCTTCCTTTTCCTTCTCTTCCCTCTTCTCATCCTCCTCTCTTCTCCTGTTCACTCTCCCTCTGCCTTCTCCCTGCCTCCTCTGTCTCCTGTCCTTTCTCTCTCCTCCCTCTTCTTCCTTCTCTTTGCCTCTCCTCCTCCCCCCCCCCCCCATCTTCTCCCTCTCCCTCCCTCCCTTCCCATCTCTTCCCCTCCTCTCCCCTCTCCTCCCCCCCTCCTCTCTTTCCTTGTCCTCTCCATGACTCTCTTCACTTCCTTCTCCCTCTCCCCCTCCTTCTTTTTTGCCCTCCTCTCCTTTTTAGCTCCTTTTGACTCCTTCTCTTCTCTCTCTTTCTGACTCCCTCTCCCTCTCCCTCTGTCCTCTTCCCTCTCCTTCCTCTCCCTTCTCTTCCCCTCATCTCCCTGCTCCTCCTCTTTTCCTCCCCTTCTCCCTTTCCTTCCACCACCGACTTCCTCCTTCTTCTCACTTTCTGCCTCCTTCCTTTCCCTTCTCCTCTCTCTTCCCCCTCCCCTTCTCCCCCCCTCCTTTTCTCTCATCTCGTCTTTTTTCCTCTCCCTCTCTTCCCTCCTTCTCCCCCCCCTCTTCCCTTCTCTCTCACTCCTGCCCTCCCTCTCTTCTCTCTTCCTCTTCGCTCTTCTCCCTCTCCCCCTTCTCACTTATCCCTCCCCCTATCTCCCCCTCTTGGCTTCTCTCTCCCTCCCCCTCCCTCTCCTCTGTCTGCCCCCCTCCTCCCTTGTTCCTTTCCTCTTTCCTTCCTTCTTCTCCCTTCCTATTTCTCCTTCTGTCCCTCCCTCTTCTCCCCCTTTCTTTCTCCCCTTCTCTCTCTCCTTCCTCCTTACTCTTCCCTCTCTCCCTTTTTCTTCTCCTTCTTCTTCCTCTTTTTTCTCCCTTTCTCTCTCCTCCCTTCTTCTTATTCTCCCCCCTCTCCTCCACTCCTCTTTTCCTCTCTCCTCTCCTTTGCTTCTGTCTCCCTCGCTTCCTTCCTGTCTCCTTTTTTCTCTTCTCCTCTCTTCTCTCTCCTCCTGCTCCCACCCTCTGTCCTCTGGCCTCCCTTTGCCCTCCTTCTCCTTGCCCTCTCCCCCCCCTGCCCCTCCTCTGTTCTTCCCTCTCTCTGCCTTTTCCTTCCCCTCTCCCTTCCCTACCCTCCCCTCTTCCTTTTGTCTCTTCCCACTCCGCTCTCTTTCTGTCCTCTTCCTTCTGCCCTCCTTCCTCATTATCCCTCCCCTCTTCCCCTCTGCTTCTTCTTTCTCCTCTTTCTATCTTTTCTATCTTTTCTCCCTCTCCCCTTCTTCTGCTCCTCCTTTCTATTCTTCTTCCTCTCTCTTCTCCTCTTCTGCTCGCTCTCTCTCTCTCCCTCCCTACTGATCTGTCCTCTTAACACTGTTTCCTCCCTTAGCTCCTCTCCTTGTGGTTTTCTCTTCCCTCTCCTGTGCTTCTTCTTTCCTTTCACCTCGCTCCGCTCCTCCCTCTTTCCCCTCCTTCTCCCTTCCTCCCTCCCCTTTCGCTATTTTTCTTCCCCCCTCTGCCCCCTCGCTCCTCCCTCTCTCCCTCCTTTCTTCCCCTTCTCTCTTCTTCTGCCTCCTACTTTCTTCCCCCTCTCCTTCTTCTTCTCTCTTCTCCTCTCCCTCTCTCTTTCTCTCCTGCTTCTCTCTCCTCTTCCCTTACTTTCTCTGCCTTGTCCTGCCTTCTCTCTCCCCTGCTCTCCCTGGCCTCCCTTCCCTTCCGATCCTTCTCTGCTGTCGTCTCTTCCTTCCTCTCTCTCTCTCTCCTTCTCTTCTTCTCCCCCCTCCCTCCCCTCCCACTTCTTTGCCTCTCCCTGTTCTTCCTTCCTCCCCTTCCCTCTTTTCTTTTCTCCCTCCTTCCTATCCTTCCTTCCTTTTTTGTCTCTGTTCCCCTTCCCTCCCCCCCCCCCCCCCCCCTCTCCTCTTTCTCTTCCTCTCTTTCCTCTTCCCTTGCCCTTTGGCCTTCCCTGTCTCTCTCTCTTCCTCTCCCTCTCTTCCTTCCTTTCTCCTCTGCCTCTCTTTCTTCCCCCCCCCCCCTTCTCTCTTGCTGCCCTCTCCTCTTTGCTCCTTCTCTTCTCCCCTGCCTCTTCTTAGCTCTTCCCCTCTCCCTTCATCTGCTCCCTGCTCTCCCTCTGCTTCCCCTTCTTGTCTTCCCCCTTTCTCCTCTCTATTTCTCCTGCTCCTGCCCCCCTCTCCCCCTCCCATTTCCCTTTTCTCCTCTTCCCCCCCCTCTTCTCCCGCCCCCCCCTTTCTCCTTCCCCTCCATACCTCTCTCTTCTCTTCCCTCTCTCGCCTCTCCTGCCCCCCACCCTCCCTCCTTTCCTCTCTCCTTCTTTCCCTCTGTTCCTGCTCATCTTCCTTCCCCTTTCTCTTCCTCCTTATTCCTCTTCTCCTTTTCTTTTCCTCTACCATCCCCTGCTGCCCTGCTACTTCTCTTCCTCCCTTTCTCCCTCTCCTCTTCCCCCTCTCCCTCCTTCCCTTCCCCTTCCTCCCTCCTCCCTCCTTTCCCCCTTTGCTCCTACCTCCCCCTGTCCTTTCTCCTTCTCATCCCTCTTCATCCCTCCTCTCCCCTCTCTCTCTACCTTCCCCTCCTCCTGCCTTGTCTCCTCTCCTTGTCCTTCTCTCCTCCTCCCCTTCGCTCCGCCTCGCTGCGCACTACTCACTTCTCTGGCCTGTCTGTCGCTCTTTCCCCCTGACACTCAACCTGACTCCGTCCTTGCCCTGTCCCCTCCCTTGCAGGCTTCGCTCCTGTTTGACTCTCTGCCCCCTCTCGCCTTGCCCCCACCCGACACTGCTGGGCCCGGGGTGGCACTCCTCGTCCCATTCTCAACTCCCTCCGATCTCTGCCTCCGCTCGCGTACAGTACCCTCACTTGTTTGCGGCTCCTCCGTGTTCTCCTATCGCCTCCTCCCGGCGGCCTTGGGCTCCTGAAACGCATCTCGGCGTTTACCCCCCGCCCCGCGGGCGCCGGCAGCCCCCTTCTCTCAGATATCTCCGCCTCAGGAGGCACCACCAGTCCGTGTCGCGTCCTCCCACCACCCGCGACCGGTTTCCCCTCCCCCCTCGTCGCTGGTCTCCTGCTGCTGTACTCACTCCCTCCTCTGGTTGGTTTCCGCTTCCCTCGCATCCGGCCGCTGCCGCTCCCTCCGCGGGCGTCCGAACCAACCGCTCCGTGCATGGGTCTCGTTCCTCCGTGCTGACACCCTGGCCTTTGCCCTTCGCTCCACCCAGACGCGCTCCCGCGTTGCCTTCCTCCCCTTACAGCCTCGACAGACTCGCATGGGCCCGCCCGCCACCCCCCACGCCCACTACTCACTACGTCTGGTGGTGCAGAAGAGGGAGGAGACGCACCGCATGGAAGAGCAGGAGAAGCAAGAGGAAAAGAGGGACAACACAGAGACGGGAGAAGAAGAGAAAGGAGGCCAGGGACAGGAGAGGGGAGAGGAAAAAGAGAAGGTTGAAAGTAGAAGAAGAGACGAGGAAGAGAAGAAGGGCGTGCATTGTGTGTGGAATATCATCATTTAGGACCGAAATAACCGCTCAAATAAACCACGTATAAATCTCAGCAAACGGGACATATAACGGCAGCGGCGAGCGCGACGAAAAGAAGCACACACATTTTTACCCCCTTGACCACCACCCCCCGCCGTACCACCTCACATGTCATGTCCTTTGCAATTACACGGGAAGACGGTGAGATACCGACAATCGTCTGTCTGTCTGTCTGTTGTCTGTTTGTCTGTCGTACTGTCTGTATGTTTGTCGCTGTCTGTGTTGTCTGTTTGTCTGTCTGTTTGTCTGTCTGTCTGTCGGTCTGTTTATCTGCCTGTCTGTCTGTCTGTCTGTCGGTCTGTCTCTGGTTCTGTCGTCTGTTTGTCTTGTCTGTCCTGTCGTTGTCTCTGTTGTCTGTCTGTTCTGTCTGTCTGTCTGTCTGTCTGTTACTGTATGTCTGGTCTGTCTGTCTGTCTGCTGTCTGTCTGTTTTATCTCCCTGTCTGTTTGTCTGTTTATCTGCCTGTCTGCTGTCTGTTTGTGTTTGTTCTTTCTGTTTATCTGGTCTGTTTCTGGTCTGTCTTTGAGCTCCTTGCAGACTCTTCTTTTTATAATCTTGTTATTTTGCCTTTTTTTATTTCTCTCTTTTCTCGTTATATTGTTATAGCTTTTTTTATATGTGTGTGTATGTGTTGTGGGTGTGGGTGTGTGTGTGTGTGTGTGTGTGTGTGTGTGTGTGTGTGTGTGTGTGTGTGTGTGTGTGTGTGGGGTGTGTTTAATCTACCCTATATATACCTTTCTACACCCGTACACCCCCACCACCCTTTTCCTTAGAGAAGTAACAAAACCACTGATCTACACTAACCTACCCATATCTACCCTTTTAATCTACCCTATATCTACGGCTGGGACCCTTACACAGCCTACTCCTCAACCCTAAATAAGTAACAAAACATCTTATCTACCTAATCTTCACTTATCTCTTACCGCAGCAACCCCCCGTTCCTTTCATGTACACATTTTCCCCTGCACAATAGACTAACACACCACACACACACACACACACACCACACACACACACACACACACACACACACCCACACACACACACACCACCACAACACACACACACACCACACACACACCCTGCCCTCCCTCCCACACACACTTTATCTACAGGTCTCTTAAACCGATAACTGCTCCTACCTTTACCCCTTCATCACCCCGCCTCCCCCACCCTGCTCCCCTCACCCTAGCCTTCCCTCACCTGTAAAAAAATTTTTTGAGGGAAAAATTTTTTTTTTAAAAAAAAAGGGGAAAAAAAATAATTTTTGTTTTTTAAAATGGGGAAAAAAATTTTTTTTAAAAAAAAATTTTTGGGGTTTTTTAGAAAAAAAAAATTAAACAGTTAAAAAAAAAAAAAACGTTTTAAAAATTAATTGAAATTAGGAAATTTTTGTTAAAAAATATAAGTTGAAATTAATGGAAATGAGAAATTGTTAAAAAAAATATAAGTTAAAAAATTAATGGAAACGGGAAAATTGTTAAAAAAATTAATTAAAATTTCAAAAATTTTTTAAAAAAAAATTTTTAGAAAATAAATGTTTTAAAAAAATATAATTTAAAAATTTAAAAAATTTTGTTGGAAAAAAAGGTAGAATTGTTAGAAAAATATAAGTTAGAAATTAATGGAAACTGAGAAATTGTTAGAAAAATATAAGGAATCAAAGGTTTGAATAGAGAATTGCGAGTGAGAATGAGAGAGGAGTATGGTTTGTTTGTTTTTCTCTCTCTCTCTCCCCCTCTCTTCTCCCCCCCTTTTCCCTTCTCTCCTCTCTTCCCCATCTCTCTCCCCCCCTCCCCCTCTCTCTCTCTCCTCTCTCGTAAAATGAGCACATCTGGGATAGCTCTCGGCCATATTTGCATGCCAGCCTCACGGTCCCTCTCCCTTACTCTCCTAAACAACTTCCCCTCCACCCCACCCCCCTATAGAAACACCTCCCCCCACCACATCCCCCCATACAAATACCTCCCCCCCCTACCCCCACACACCCCACACACCCCACACACCCCATTCCCCCCATTGAGAGAAAAGGCTTCAATATGTAAGGCAGAGAAATGGAAATTTTAGCGAGAGAAAAAAAGGATAGGGGAAAACCCCTTGAAATTTTCCCCTTCCTCCTCCTAAAACATCCCCCACCCCGTTTCCCCCCCCCCCCCTCATCCCCTTCCCCCCCCCCCCTTTTCCCCCCCTTCCCCCCATCACCCCCCTGGTGATCGGGGTTGGGCTAGGAACTGAATACTGTTTTCCGGTTTCCCTGACTTTCTCTTCTTCCTTCCTCCTATTTTTCCCTTATTTTTCTTCTTTTTGACTGCAATATTTTCTTCTTCTTCTTCCATATTTTCCTATTGGTCGTTTTTCTTTTAGCTTTAGTTCTGTAGGGGGTGAATTTTGATGAGTGGTTTCCTCTTTTCTCTCCTTCTTCCTCTCTCTCTCCTTTCCTCTCGCCCCTCTCCTTCTTTCTCTCTCCCCCCCCTTCTCTCTCCCCTTCCCCCCCCCCATCTTCTTTTTCTTTTTTCCCCCCCCGTAGCTGCTTTTTTGGTTGGGCCCGAGCTGTTTTCTCTCTCTTTTTCCCCTCTCCTCCTTCCCCTCTCCTCTTCCCACCTCTTCCCTCCTCCTCCTCCTTTCCTCCTCCTCCTCCTCCTCCTCCTCCCCCTTTCCTCTTCCCTTCCTCTTCCTCTTCCTCCTCCCCCCTTTTCCCTTTCCCTCCCCTCCTCCTCCTCCTCCTCCTCCTTTGGGTCCCTTCTGCGGGTGGCTTTTCTTAAATGAAATGCGGCTTTTCTTCTCCTTGGCCCTTTTTGCCCCAATTCTCTCTCTCTTCTCTCTCCTCTCTCTTCTCTTCCTCCCCTTCCCTTTTGGTTTCTCTCCCCTCTTTTTCTCTCCCCCTTCTCTCCTCTTTTCCCTCTCTCCCTCTCCCCCTTTGGAAGGAAAACCCTAAAAAAGGGTGAGGAGGAAATAAACCGGGAAGTAAAAGAATGTGAAATAAAGGAAAAAAAGAACAGTATAGAGAAAAAATAATAGGTTTGGGGGGAAAAATAAAAGGGAATAATATGGTTTAGGGGAAATAAAAAGGAAAAATTGGTTTGGAGGAAATAGAAAGGAAAAATAGGTTTGGGAAAAAATAAAAAGGAAAAAATTTGGTTTAGGAGAAAATAGAAGGGGAATAATAGTTTAGGAGGAAAATAAAAGGAATAATTGGTTTAGGAAAAAAATAAAAGGGAAAAATATGGTTTAGGAGGAAAATAAAAGGATAATAGGTTTTAGGGGGAAAAATAAAGGGAAAAATAATATTTTTTAGGAGGAAATGAAAGGAAAAAATTTTGGTTTAAGGAAAAATAAAGGGGAAAATATTTTTGGGGAGGGAAAATTTAAAAGGAATTATGGTTTTAGGAAAAATAAAAAGGTAATATGGTTTGGAGGAAATAAAGGAAATTTGGTTTTGGGGGAAAATAGAAGGAATAATATGGTTTGGGGAGGAAAATAAAGGAAAAATATTTTGGAGAGGAAAATTTAAGAAAAAAATATGGTTTAGGGGAAAATAACAAAATATTTTTAGGAGGAAAAAAAGGAAATATTGGGGTTTGGGGAGGAAAATAGAAGGAAAATATGGTTTGGAGGAAAAAGACAGGATAATTGGTTTGGAGGAAATAGAAGGGAAAATATGGTTTAGGGGGAAAATAGAGGAAATATAGGTTTAAGGGGGAAAATAAGAATAATATGGTTTAGGAGGAAAATAGACAGGAATAATATAGTTTGGGAGGAAAATAGACAGGAATAATATGGTTTGGGAGGAAAATAGAAGGGAATAATATGGTTTGGGAGGAAAATAGAAAGGAATAATATGGTTTAAGAGGAAAATAGAAAGGAAGAATATGGTTTAGGAGGAAAATAGACAGGAATAATATGATTTAGGAGGAAAATAGACAGGAATAATATGGTTTGGGAGGAAAATAGAAGGAATAATATGGTTTAGGAGGAAAATAGACAGGAATAATATGGTTTAGGAGGAAAATAGAAAGGAATAATATGGTTTAGGAGGAAAATAGACAGGAATAATATGGTTTGGGAGGAAAATAGAAGGGAATAATATGGTTTGGGAGGAAAATAGAAAGAGGATAATATGGTTTAGGAGGAAAATAGACAGGAAAAATATGGTTTAGGAGGTAAATAGAAGGGAATAATATGGTTTAGGAGGAAAATAGAAAGAGGATAATATGGTTTAGGAGGAAAATAGACAGGAACAATATGGTTTAGGAGGAAAATAGACAGGAATAATATGGTTTGGGAGGAAAATAGAAAGGAAGAATATGGTTTAGGAGGAAAATAGACAGGAATAATATGGTTTAGGAGGAAAATAGAAGGGAAGAATATGGTTTAGGAGGAAAATAGACAGGAATAATATGGTTTAGGAGGAAAATAGAAAAGAAGAATATGGTTTAGGAGGAAAATAGACAGGAAGAATATGGTTTAGCAGGAAAATAGAAAGGAAGAATATGGTTTGGGAGGAAAATAGACAGGAATAATATGGTTTAGGAGGAAAATAGACAGGAAGAATATGGTTTAGGAGGAAAATAGAAAGGAATAATATGGTTTAGGAGGAAAATAGAAGGGAAGAATATGGTTTAGGAGGAAAATAGAAAGGAATAATATGGTTTAGGAGGAAAATAGAAAGGAATAATATGGTTTAGGAGGAAAATAGAAAGGAAGAATATGGTTTAGGAGGAAAATAGACAGGAATAATATGGTTTAGGAGGAAAATAGAAAGGAAGAATATGGTTTAGGAGGAAAATAGAAAGGAAGAATATGGTTTAGGAGGAAAATAGAAAGGAAGAATATGGTTTAGGAGGAAAATAGAAAGGAAGAATATGGTTTAGGAGGAAAATAGAAAGGAAGAATATGGTTTAGGAGGAAAATAGAAAGGAAGAATATGGTTTAGGAGGAAAATAGAAAAGACTAATATGGTTTAGGAGGAAAATAGAAAGGAAGAATATGGTTTAGGAGGAAAATAGACAGGAATAATATGGTTTAGGAGGAAAATAGAAAGGAATAATATGGTTTAGGAGGAAAATAAAAAATGCTTTGCGAGGGAAAAATAAAGGTGTTTTAAAGAGTCTGTGTGTAAGAAAGAGTAGTAAGCAGTAAGGGCGGCATAAGGGCGTACATAATAGTGTTAGTGTGTTAATAGCAAACTGGAAGCTGCTGGTAATCTGTTTTCCTTGTTTAGTCTGCTTGCTGGCTCTCTCTCTCTCTCTCTCTCTCTCTCTCTCTCTCTCTCTCTCTCTCTCTCTCTCTCTCTCTCTCTCTCTCTCTCTCTCTCTCCTCTCTCATGGTCCCTCCCTCTTCCTCTTCCTCCTCCTAGCTCTCTCTCCTCCTCTCTCTCTCTCTCTCTCTCTCTCTCTCTCTCTCTCTCTCTCTCTCTCTCTCTCTCTCTACGTAAGTCCATTTATGCATCCGTTCTTTCCGTCTCTCCTGTCTTTCCTCTTCCTCTACTTCCTTCCGGATTGTCTGCCATCTAATGCATTTACCCTCTCCTCCTTTTCTCTTTATCCTTCTTTCTCTTTTCATTAATCCACTCTCTCTCTCTCTCTCCTCTCTCTCTCTCTCTCTCTCTCTCTCTCTCTCTCTCTCTCTCTCTCTCTTCTCTCTCTCTCTCTCTCTCTCTCTCTCTCTCTTCTCTCTCTCTCTCTCTCTCTCTCTCTCTCTCTCTCTCTCTCTCTCCTCTCTCTATATATATTATATATATATATATATATTATATATATATTATATATATATATACAACAGCGCGCCAAAGCATTGTTCGCGACATCATAACACAGCGCTTCCATACGGGAATTCAGAAAATGTACTCTATGGCAGCCTACTGACTTTCGAGAGAGATATCTTACATATGGCAGCTTGTTTAAGGCACGGGTAGTCCATCAAGACCGTTGAGGAATGTTCAGATGCCACTTGTCAATTATAGACGAAGCATTTCAAAAAGTATCGCCTTCCTTCCCGCGAGTAATTTGAACAGACGCGCATTGGTATGTCTATCATTATTTTCATAATGAGTGGCAAGAAAGACCTAACAAAAGAGCAAATTAAAGTTATTGTATCTCTACACAAGGCAGAGAGGCCAG
>JACEEZ010007709.1:37500-42500 GCA_016584305.1 Chionoecetes opilio
CCTTATATGTTACGTTATTTGTATAGTTTAAGCCCGTCAGGGTGGCAAGGTTGGTAGAGACGTGAGCTTGCAATGTGCAGCGTCCCTGTGCATTCGGTCAGCGGTTCGAGTCCGCCTAGTTCGTGCTGACGTGGCGGCGCTTTGTATAGTCAATAACCTTGTAGTTGGTACTTGCAAAGTGTCTAGATAGGATGAAAATCTTATCTTATCTTGTATAGTTTAAAATTTGTTTTTTTCTTTTTCTAGTTCTTTTGTCTTTTTTCATCCTATATTTCTTGCTAGTTCTTTTATTATGTCTTATTACTTCCGCCAACGATGTTGCAGGGGTTATGTTTTCACCCCGATCTGTCTGTCTGTCTGTCTGTCTGTCTGTCTGTTTGTTAGTGTACAGGATTTCTCGAAAAGTTACGAATAGCTTTGGACCAAACTCGGTATACCAAGTCTATTTGGTATAAGGAAGAACTGATTTACTTTTGGATGAAATCTATTGACAACTGTTGCCATGGCAACCAATTGATGAAATATTCGGTCGGAGGTATGCGCTCATACTGAGTGCATATAATATATATATATATATATATATATATATATATATATATATATATATAATATAATATATATATAATATATATATATAAATATATAATATAATTAATATTTATTTTAGATTAAATTCGGCGGAGGTATGCGCTCTACAGTGCCCCCCCCCAGTTATCTGTTTTCTTTCTAGTATCATATGTCTTTTCATCCTGTTTTCTTCCTAGTTCTTCTTTATTTTTTTTCATCCTGTTTTTCTCCTATATTATTACTCTTTTTTCATCCTGTTTTTTCTAGTTATTTATTATGTCTTTTTCATCCGTTTTTCTTTAGTATCTTTATGTCTTTTCATCGTTTTTCTTCCTAGTTATTCATTATGTCTTTTTTATCTGTTTTTCTTCCTAGTTATTTATTATGTCTTTTTTTATCCTGTTTTTCTCTAGTATTATATTGTCTTTTTTCATCCTGTTTTCTTCTAGTTCTCCTTTGTCTTTTTTCATCCTGTTTTCTTCTAGTTAAAGCCATGTCTCCTAGTTTATTAAGTCTTTTTTCATCTGTTTTTCTTCCTAGTTATTCTATTATGTCTTTTTCATCTGTTTTCTTCTAGTAATTATTATATCTTTTTTCATCCTGTTTTTTCCTAGTTTTATTATGTCTTTTTCATCCTGTTTTTCTTCCTAGCTATTCTATTATGTCTTTTTCATCCTGTTTTTCTTCCTAGTTCTTCCTTTGTCTTTTTCATCTGTTTTCTCTAGTTATTCTATAATGTCTTTTTCATCCTGTTTTTCTTCCTAGTAATTCTATTATATCTTTTTTTCATCCTGTTTTTCTCCTAGTTTTCATTTATATCTTTTTTTCATCCTGTTTTTCTTCTAGTTATTCTATAATGTCTTTTTTCATCCGTTTTCTTCCTAGTAATTCTATTATATTTTTTTCATCCTGTTTTCTTCCTAGTTATTCTTTTAATGTCTTTTTCATCCTGTTTTTCTTACTAGTTATTCTATTATGTCTTTTTTCTGTTTTTTCCAGTATTCTATTATGTCTTTTTTCATCCTGTTTTCTTCTAGTTATCTATTATGTCTTTTTCATCCTGTTTTTTTCCTAGTTATTTTATTAAGTCTTTTTTGATCCTGTTTTTCTTCCTAGTTATTCTATTATGTCTTTTTTCATCCTGTTTTTCTTCCTAGTTATTCTATTATGTCTTTTTTCATCCTGTTTTTCTTCCTAGTTATTCTATTATGTCTTTTTTCATCCTGTTTTTCTTCCTAGTTATTCTATTATGTCTTTTTTCATCCTGTTTTTCTTCCTAGTTCTTCCTTTATATCTTTTTTCATCCTGTTTTTCTTTCTAGTTATTCTATAATGTCTTTTTTCATCCTGTTTTTCTTCCTAGTAATTCTATTATACTTTTTTCATCCTGTTTTCTTCTAGTTATTCTATATGTCTTTTTTCATCCTGTTTTCTTCCTAGAAATTTATTATATCTTTTTTCATCCTGTTTTTTCTTCCTAGTTATTCTATTATGCTTTTTCATCCTGTTTTCTTCCTAGTTATTCTATATGTCTTTTTTCATCCTGTTTTCTTCCTAGTTCTTCTTTGTCTTTTTCATCCTGTTTTCTTCCTAGTATTCTATTATGTCTTTTTTCATCCTGTTTTTCTTCCTAGTTCTTCCTTGTCTTTTTTCATCCTGTTTTCTTCCTAGTTATTCTATTATGTCTTTTTCATCCTGTTTTTCTTCCTAGTAATCTATTATATCTTTTTTCATCCTGTTTTCTTCCTAGTTCTTCCTTTATATCTTTTTTCATCCTGTTTTTCTTTCTAGTTTCTATAATGTCTTTTTTCATCCTGTTTTTCTTCTAGTAATTCTATTATATCTTTTTTCATCCTGTTTTTCTTCCTAGTTATTCTATTATGTCTTTTTTCATCTGTTTTTTTCCTAGTTATTTATATGTCTTTTTTCATCCTGTTTTTCTTCCTAGTATCTATATGTCTTTTCATCCTGTTTTTTCTAGTTATCTTTATGTCTTTTTTCATCTGTTTTTCTTCCTAGTTATTTGTCTTTTATCTGTTTTTCTTCTAGTTATTCTATTATGTCTTTTCATCCTGTTTTCTTCCTAGTTTTATTAGTCTTTTTCATCTGTTTTTCTCCTAGTTATTCTATTATGTCTTTTTTCATCCTGTTTTTCTTCCTAGTAATTCTATTATATCTTTTTTCATCCTGTTTTTCTTCCTAGTTCTTCCTTTATATCTTTTTTCATCCTGTTTTTCTTTCTAGTTATTCTATAATGTCTTTTTTCATCCTGTTTTTCTTCCTAGTAATTCTATTATATCTTTTTTCATCCTGTTTTTCTTCCTAGTTCTTCCTTTATATCTTTTTTCATCCTGTTTTTCTTCCTAGTTATTCTATTATGTCTTTTTTCATCCTGTTTTTCTTCCTAGTTATTCTATTATGTCTTTTTTCATCCTGTTTTTCTTCCTAGTTATTCTATTATGTCTTTTTTCATCCTGTTTTTCTTCCTAGTTATTCTATTATGTCTTTTTTCATCCTGTTTTTCTTCCTAGTTATTCTATTATGTCTTTTTTCATCCTGTTTTCTGCCCTAGTTATTCTATTATGTCTTTTTCATCCTGTTTTTCTTCCTAGTTATTCTATTATGTCTTTTTTCATCCTGTTTTTCTTCCTAGTAATTCTATTATATCTTTTTTCATCCTGTTTTTCTTCCTAGTTATTCTATTATGTCTTTTTTCATTCTGTTTTTCTTCCTAGTAATTCTATTATATCTTTTTTCATCCTGTTTTTCTTCCTAGTTATTCTATTATGTCTTTTTTCATCCTGTTTTTCTTCCTAGTAATTCTATTATATCTTTTTTCATCCTGTTTTTCTTCCTAGTTATTCTATTATGTCTTTTTTCATCCTGTTTTTCTGCCTAGTTATTCTATTGTCTTTTTTCATCCTGTTTTTCTTCCTAGTTCTCTTATTATTTCTTTTTTCATCACATTTTTATTTCTATTTCTTCCTTTGTCTTTTTTCATCCTGTTTTTCTTCCTAGTTCTTCCTTTATGGTTTTTTTCATCCTGTTTTTCTTCCTAGTTATTTTATTAAGTCTTTTTTCATCCTGTTTTTCTTCCTAATTCTTCCTTTGTCTTTTTTCATCCTGTTTTTCTTCCTAGTTCTTCCTTTATATCTTTTTTCATCCTGTTTTTCTTCCTAGTTCTTCTATTATATCTTTTTTCATCCTGTTTTTCTTCCTAGTTATTCTATTATGTCTTTTTTCATCACATTTTTATTTCTAGCTCTTCTATTATGTCTTTTTTCATCCTGTTTTTCATTCTAGTTATTCTATAATGTCTTTTTTCATCCTGTTTTTCTTCCTAGTAATTCTATTATATCTTTTTTCATCCTGTTTTACTCCATTCAATTTACGTTAATTTCCCATTATTACCTTTTTAGCTACTACTCTTTGGTCATATAGGTACATATACGTAACTCGTTTTCTTCAACACCGCGTCGTCTACTACAAGGGGAACTAAACTATACAACTACATAATTTACGTATTTCTTTAACAAAATCTATCTCTTTAATTCCCTAGAGAGCATAGCAAAATATTCCCTTGTTGTCTTTTCCATATTCTTGTTTGTTTATCAGCCTTCTCCACCTCCCTCTTTCTTTCTCTTATTCTCTCCTATTTTATTCCTCTCCTATATATCTCCCTCGTTATTCCCTATCCTCTCCTAAAAGAAAGAAAAACCAGGAGAAAGAGAAGAGTTAAAAGAGAAAGAGAAAAAGAAGGAGGAAGAAGAAGAAGATAAAAAAAGAAGGAAGAGGTAGAAGGAAGAGGGAGAAGTAGGAAAAATAGAAAAAGAAGAAGAAGAAAAAAGAAGAAGAAAAAGAAGAGTTTGGAGACCTGTCAGAAATCTAATAAGTCCATTTGCTTTGGCCTTTTTTCCTCCTCCTCTCCTCCTCCTCCTCCTCCTCCTCCTCCTCCTCCTCCTCCTCCTTCTCTCGTACTCAACATCCTCTCGGCATATCGGGCTGTCGGCGCCACCTCTTGACACATTATGGAACATCCGAGGACTGGGAATGGGAATGCAAGTCTGTAATCGACGTTTTGTCAAATTTTCTTGTTGGCGTTTTATACCCAATTTTTGTTTTCTCTCTCTCTCTCTCATAGTTTAGTTAAAGTAATCGTCCAGACCGTTTCATCATTCCTGATTTAATACAATTAAGTTATAGCCATTAGCGAGTATATCAACAATATGTTGTCACTTTTTGCATCAAGTCAGCCGTTTTTAAATAATCCGCAATCAAAATCTTCAAATTCCCGAGCTTCCAAAACGCTCCTCAAGACTTGCAGACGACGCACCCAGGCTCGGTGACGTCACATTCCGAAGCCTCGTCTCCCCGCTGATCCCCAAGCACGTAAACACAAGAGATAACTAGGGGGGGGGGGGGGGGGGGGGGGCA
>JACEEZ010007709.1:50000-52371 GCA_016584305.1 Chionoecetes opilio
GAATAATAGAAGACGAGAATACGAGAAGAGAGAGAGAGAGGAGAAGAGAGGAGAAGAGAGAGAGGAGAAGAATGAGGAGAGAGAGAGAGAGGAGAAGAGACGAGAAGAGGAGAATGAGGAGACGCTAATGAGATGGAAAAAGAAAGAGAGGGAGGAGAGAGGGAGAGGAGATAGAGAGAGAGAGAGAGGAGAGAGTGCTTAATGGCGAGCAACAGACCGACATTAAAAGAGGAAGTCTTACACTTGCATTGATGAAATGGTTCTCACAAGAAAGAAATGTAAAGCGGGGGGGGGGAAAAGAAAGAACCAGTACGAGAACGATGTAAACAAGAGCCATCCTCTCTTCCTGCTCCTTCAGCGTCCATTTTCCCGCCAAAACCAAGGTGATGGTAGAGGAACGTGGAGTAAGATAGGATTTTTTATAAGTTTTTTTTGTTTTTTGTTAATTTTTTTGGGGAAGAAGGAAGGAAAAAGGAAGGGAAAAAGGTAAAAGGGAAAAGGGGGAGATAATTGTAATTTTTTTGAAGATGGGGAAAGGGGAAGAAAAGGGAGAAGGGGAAAAATAAAAGAATAGGGGGAAGAAAAAGGGGGAAAATGGGGAAATAGAAAGGGAAAAGGGAAAAGAAAATTGTTATTTTTTGGCTAAAAATAAGAAAGGAAAAGAGTTGAATTAGGAGAGAATGGGAAAGGGGGTTTTTAAGGGGGAAAATAATTGTGATTTTTTTTGGGAAATAGAGAATAGATGAATGAAATAAGGAATGAATAGAAAGGGATAGGGGGAGATAAATGTGATGTTTTGTTAAGATAGAGAATGGGAAAAAATTTAAATAAAAATTTGGAATGGGAAAAGGGTTTGGGGGGAAAAATTTGTATGTTTTTTAAAAATAAAAAAAAAGGGAAAAGATAAAAAAATAAAGGAAAAGGGAAAAAAGGGGAAAGGGATAGGGGGAGATAATTGTGATGTTTTGGTAAGATAGAGAAAGGAAGATAGAAATAAGGAAAGAAAAGAAAGGGGATAGGGGAGAAAATTTGTGAGTTTTGCTAAGATAGAAAGGAAGATGGGAAATTTAGGAAAGAAAGAAAGGGATAGGGGAGGTAGATATGATGTTTGAAGAAGAGAGGAGAAGATATAATGAAAAGAAAGAAGGGAAGGGGAGAAATGAGTTTTGTAAGAAAGAAAGAAGAAGATAAGAAGAAAGAATGGGTACGTGTTGTGATTGAAAGGAGAAGAATTTAGAGAGAGAGAGAGAGAGAGGAGAGACGAGAAAAGAGAGAGAGAGAGAGGGGAGAGAGAGAAGGATAGAGAGGAGAAAAAGGAGACGAGAGAGAGAAAGAGAGAGAGAAGGAGAGAGAAGTTTGTTTGTCAAAAAAAAAAGAAAGAAAGGATTAGGAAGAAAAATGGGTTGTTTTGATGGGGAGAGAAGAGAGGAGAGAGAGAAGAGAGAAGAGAGAGAGTGAAAGGAGAGAGAGAGAGGAGAGATGAGACAGAGAGAGGAAGCGAGAGGAGAGGGAAAGAGAAGGAGAAAAGAGGAGAGGGGAGAGAGATAGAAAAGAGGAGAGAGGAAGAGAGAGAGAAGATTTTTAGGGAAAAAGAAGGGGAGGAAAGAAAAAGTTGTGCGATGAGAGAGAGAGAGCAGAGAAGAGAGGAGGGAAAAGAGAAGTAGAGAGGAGAGAGACGAGAGAAGGAGAAAAGGGGGAAGAATGAAGAAGGAGGAAAGAAAAGGGAAAGAAAAGAGAAAGAATATTAAAGAAGGAGAAATGAAGGATATTATAAAGGTGATAAATAAAACTGTTGACTGAAACATTAAAATAAAACAATAAAAAAAACAGAATATATGGATAAAATGGAAAAGGATATAAATGGGGATAAAAACCGAGCGCGAAAAAGCAGAAAATTGACCCAAGAAATAGATAGATAGAAAAAGGAGAGAAGAAAAAAGCGAAGAAAAAATAAAGTAACAGATGAAGAGGGGGAAAGATGTCAGGGAGAGGCGGGAAAAAAAAAAAAAAAGGGGGAAGCAAACAAAAAAGGAGTAAAAGGAAAAAAAAAAAAAAAAAAAAAAGGGGGGAAAAAAAAAAAAGAAAAGAGGGGGAACAAAAGAATAAAAAAAAAAAAAAGGTGTAAAAGAGAAGGGAAAAAGAAAAAGGAAATGGGGGGGGAGGAAAATGAAAAATAAAAAAGAAAAAAAGATGAAAGGAGACAAGAGAAAAGAAATAATATAAACAAAAAGAAAAGGAAGAAAAAAAGGTGTGACATAGACAGAAGGAGAGACAGAATTAAATGAAATAGGTAGGCATTGATCTAGATAGTAAAATAAAGATGACATAGGCAGACACGGAGAAAAGAAATAATAAATAGGATAATGTTTTC
>JACEEZ010007710.1:0-2500 GCA_016584305.1 Chionoecetes opilio
ACACATCGTAAACATACAACAAGTCACTTTCATACCCCAAGTAAATCCCCAACCAAGCACCACCCAAAACCAAAATTATTTTTCCCTTGTACCCGGTCTCAGCAAACACGTGGCCCCTACGGGCTTCCACCCCCAACCCAAAATTATTTCCCTTGTACCACTCTCTCAGCACAACACGTGGCCACCTACGGAGCTTCCACACCCAACACACAATTATTTCCCTTGTACCACTCTCTCAGCACAACACGTGGCCACCCACGGAGCTTCCACACCCAGCCACCAAGCTAACCATCCGAAAAGAGAATCCCGCTCCACTTTCTGTCCAGCTCATCAACATGCTCGCTTAATTTATGGGACCACAATCATATAACTCCAAATAAAATGTTTTTAGGGGTGACTAAGGGTAACACAATCGAAATCGATAAAGTAAATCAAGATCATTATGACTCAGTCTACGCAAAGATTAAGCTTAACGGTAAACTGCTAACTATTGGGACAATATATCGTCCTCCATAATCAAATGCGGAAGCAGATTGCCTCCTGTATGACAAGATAAAGTCAGTTGTCAACATTAATAACGAAACAATTATATGTGGAGATTTTAACCTACCTCGTATAAACTGGAGTAATAATTCTGCTTATAGAGAAAGTATGCGATTGTTTGATATGGTAAACGAAGCATATTCAAATCAGGTGGTCCGTGAGCCTACAAGGGATAATAGTATCCTAGATTTAGTTTTCACTACCGACATTGAACTGATTGATTATTGCAATATAGGTGAACATTTGGCAAACAGTGATCACAGGTTAATCAGATGCGGCATAAATTGCAACGTAGAGATCACAGAAAATCGGTTATTAGTTCCCAACTATAATAAAGCAGATTTCACAAAGATCAGCAGGGCACTAAGCGAAGTTAATTGGATTGACATACTAAATGGTAATAACGCCGAAAACATGGGTAATTTATTCACAAATTAACTCCAATTGGTTGTTGAAAAATATGTTCCTACGGTAAGAAAACGTGTGAATAACATAAACAGACCCTGTTGCATGACTAATGAGATTCAACAAATCATCGGCTGTAAGCGCCGAGCGTATAAAGTTTACAAGCGATCAAATGCGGACTGCGATTCTAGAGATTACAATGACGTAAAGCATCGTTGCAAAGGATTACTTAAGTCTAAAAAGCGGGAGTATGAAGAAAAAATTGCAAAGGAATCCAAATCAATACCCGAAAAGGTTCAATCAATACGTTCGAAGTAAGAAAAACGTCAAAACATGTATTGGGCCACTGAAAGATAAGAATAACATCTTAGTAAATGATAATAAGAGAATGGCGTCCGTACTCAATTATTACTTTAATGCGTTTTTTATTAAAGAAGACGAAGCTCCATTACCAGAACCAGTAAACATGTTTGCGGGACTTGAAAGTGATAGATTGGTAATAGAAGAGATAACAGTAGACGAAATATCAAAGTATTTGCAGAAGCTTGACCCAGCAAAATCCGTGGGGATGGACCAAATCTCGCCGAGATTACTTCGCGAATGTCAGTCAACTTTCGCTCCCATTAAAGATTATTTTAAATAAATCCCTAATGGACAAACATTTTCCTAGTATGTGGAATTTAGCTAATGTTACACCGATATTCAAGAAAGGGAGTAGGAGCCTCGCAAGTAATTATCGTCCAATAAGTGTAACGTCTGTAATGGTTAAATTATTTGAGAAAATATTGCGAGATGAAATAGTGTGATTTCTCGATGAAAATAACTCAATATTTAACTCCGAGCGTGGATTTTGAAATAATAGATCCTGCTTAACAAACCTACTCGATTTTTTCAATGTCATTTATTCAAACTGGGACGCTAAAACTCCCTGGGATATAATATACCTTGATTTTCAGAAAGCCTTCGATACAGTTCCCCATAAGCGACTTTTGACCAAGCTAAGGGCACATGACTTAGGGGAGCAGTTATGTTAATAGCTTGGCGATTGGCTTTCAAATCGTAAACAACGGGTAGTAATAAATGGCGAGGCATCTGATTGGTTAGATGTTACTAGTGGGGTGCCTCAGGGCTCGTTCCTGGGTCCTACTCTTTTTCTGATATATATCAATGATCTGGACTGCGGACTAATATCGAAAAATCGAACTTGGCTGATGACACCAAATTAGGCGGTAAAGCATATACTAGAGAAAACTGAAAACTCATACAACGTGATCTCGACAAACTATCAGATTGGAGTGATAAATGGCTATTAAAATAAAATTCCGATAAATGTAAAGTAAGGCATATAGGCATCGATAACCTCAAATATAGCTATCAAATGCAAAGTAAATCGTTAACTGAAATACAGCAGGAAAAAAAATTAGGTGTCATCATTAGTAATGATCTTAAAACCAGTACGCATTGCCTAGCTGCCAGTAAAAAGGCGAATATGATGTTGGGCTTCATTAAACGCAACTTTGAACATAAAAATCCGAAAGTAATGACACGATTA
>JACEEZ010007710.1:10000-25000 GCA_016584305.1 Chionoecetes opilio
GAATTGTATTTAGTTAACGAGGAAAACATAAATAGGTAAAGAAAAGGAAGTTAATGAAAAATGCTTGATAGGCATTATTATTATTTCTCTCTCTCTCTCTCTCCTCTCTCTCTCTCTCTCTCTCTCTCTCTCTCTCTCTCTCTCTCTCTCTCTCTCTCTCTCTCTCTCCCTCTCTCTCTTCTCTCTCTCTCTCTCTCTCTCTCTCTCTCTCTCTCTCTCTCTCTCTCTCTCTCTCTCTCTCTCTCTCTCTCTTCTCTCTCTCTCTCTCTCTTCTCTCTCTCTCTCTCTCTCCTCTCTCTCTCTCTCTCTCTCTCTCTCTCTCTCTCCTCTCTCTCTCTCTCTCCTCTCTCTCTCTCTCTCTCTCTCTCTCTCTCTCTCTCTCTCTCTCTCTCTCTCTCTCTCTCTCTCTCCTCTCTCTCCTCTCTCTCTCTCCTCTCTCTCTCTCTCTCTCTCTCTCTCTCTCTCTCTCCTCTCTCTCTCTCTCTCTCTCTCTCTCTCTCTCTCTCTCTCTCTCTCTCTCTCTCTCTCTCTCTCTTTTTATACAATTACGGTGAGGTATTATTGAGGGACACGAGAAGACATAAGGAGGTGGAAGATCAGGTGGTTTATTGCAGCAAAGGGACCCAAGATTACCTCAATCGGTGTGACTCGTAATGTGACCCAAGTTGGTGACCCTCCTGGGGAACAAAAATGACCCTCTCTTGACACTTTGACCCTCCCCCTCTTACCACTTCAATAAGACGGCGTAACGGAGATGAGGAGGAGGAGGAGAAAGAATAAGAAGAAAGAAGAGGAGAAGTCTTGATAGTTGTGATGAGGTGAAAGAAGGAGGAAGAGGAAGAGGTGGTGAGGAAAGATAAAGGTTAGAATGAAGGAAGTGAATGAGCAGGAGGAGAATGAGGAAGGTAGAAGAGGGGAATTAAGAGGAGGAGGAGGAGAAAGGTATCATGAGTCTTGGTCATAATGAAAGATGGAGCAGCCGACCAGATCCCCACAGAATGAGAGAAGAATAGAAGGAAGAGAAAATGATGAGGGACATTGTTTTTATGTTTTTTGTATATATATGTAGCTTAACTGGAGGTAAAAAAAATAGGCGGGGGTGCAGCAGGTCACAACAATGGTCATGATGAATGGGGGAGAAAAATATAAGTGCAAAATAAATTGATTAAGTGCAGCCCAAAACAATTATTTACGAATTATTAACAATGCGATTAAAATTGAGCGATTAAAAAAAAAAAATTATGGAACGGCTTATAGAAGTCAACAAGTACACTTAAGAACTTAAGGAACTCATGTTTAGAAATAATAAAGGAATCGCATTAACCCTTTTACCTTGGGTAGAAATAATGATATAATCCATAAACCGAAATAACTATAACCCAAGGAGCCAAGTGAAAAATCAGTCCCGGCATGCTGTAAAAGGTTTGTCTACAAAAATCCAATCTACATATACCTAGGATTATGAGCTAGAGGGCCAACCTTCTGAAAAAATTGCTGGAAATTTTTACCAGCCCAAAAACAAACATATCGAGAATTCCAGCCACCCCGGCACTAACTCGGACCTTAGTAGTGATGTTCTCTGCATAATGATTCAGAGCATACATTTCTAGTATTTGTCAGTGTTTCTAGGTGTGCATGTGAGCTTCGTGGTCAATGCATTGAGCTTACGTTGAAAAAACTTCAATTTCAGTGTAATTATGATTATTTTATGCTTAGCATTGGAACAGAAGATGAAAATGTAGTTGTTGATTTGGCATTCGTTATTTTCTGTTTCTTATGACTTTTGTTTTGTGCTATAGTGGTGGTGGGTAGTTACAGCATGCTATTTTGTTTCTTACAGGTTTCTATCCCGAGCAAAAGAGGAAAAACAACTGAAGCAATAGTGGTGTCTCTTATTGTTTTCGATGGTGCATGACTGCATGTGAGTTGAATGGTATGGCTATTGAGTTAATGCTGAAAAACGAATCCTTTATCATTTTGGTCCTTTTCTATCTAACACTTAACGTTCACTGGAACAAATGAAAAAAATGTAGTTGTTGGGTCTGGCATTCATTTGTATCTGTTTTTCTAAATCTTTGTTTTGTACTATAGTGGTGGTAGGTAGTTACAGCATGTGCTTTTTTATTTTATTTTATACAGGATTCTGAAAAACAAGATGAGCAAAGGAGTGAAAAGAGGAGCAGCAGGAACGGTGTCCCTCAACCCGCCAAAAAGGATGAGAGAGTCTGTGGATTACTCTAGCTGTGTCATATGCCAAGACTCGTCTGAGGTAGAACTGATGAACATTCAGACTACATCTGTACCAAAGTTCCTTGATGCTATGAATGCTCGGCAAGATAAAACGTACTCAATGCTTAAAGATGAAGTAAGAAATGAAGCATGGACAACAGACAAATCTCCTAAATGGCATAAAAAGTGTCGGAACTGGTATACCCTCAAAAAGAGTTACACCTTAGCTAAGAAAAAACGTCTTGGAGATAAACCAGCTCCTACCTGCAGTGCTGACCAATCTTCAAGCAGCGCATCATCACTGGAATCACCAATCAAAACTAGGAAATATGCTCCAGTATTTGATGCAAAAAACAACTGTGTCATATGCAACAAAACATGGCACCAGGGAAGGAAACCAACCAGCAAGGTATCAACCAAACTAAGCCAGCAAGCAATACATGACAAGGCCAAACAGTTGGGCAGGCGAGATAGCCTTTACAGACTGATTGGCCAAGGGCATGACATGGTAGCAAATTATATTTGCTACCACAAAGCCATGCATGAACGCTTTTAGAGCACACGGATCAGTAAAGGTAGATAACCTAATCAGACAATGTATAACTTGGCTTTTGACCGTCTGATAGAGGAACTGGAGGCTCCATTGTTCGAGGTGAAGTGTGGATTTATAATTCAAACACTAGGAAATACATACAGAGAAATTCTTCGTGACGTTGGTGTCAAAACAGCTGCCACTTATAATTCTACAAGACTGAAAGGGAAACTGCAACAGAGGTTTGGTAAGAGAGTCTCTGTAATTGACCAAACATCAGGATCGGGCTTCATCTGTTCATCATCCATCCCACTGGGTCAGGTTAGGTTATCTACCATTACTGATCCGTGTGCTCTAAAAGCGTGCATGCATGGTTTGTGGTAGCAAATATAATTTGCTACCATGTCATGCCCTTGGCCAATCAGTCTGTAAAGGCTATCTCGCCTGCCCAACTGTTTGGCCTTGTCATGTATTGCCCTTGAGAAATTAAGAATTTTGGAAGCACAGTCGTCTGTAGATGAAAAGCAGCAAACCATACAGCATGCAACAAGTTTATTGAGAAAGGATATAAAAACTTACAAGAAATAACAGATGCACTACCAATCACAAGAAGTATCATTTGAAGCTGCAGAAAAGGTTGTCCCAAAGGGTGTCTTAAATTTTGTTGTCGCACTTCTCTCTGACAAAGGAAAATTGCAGCAGTTTGATGACCTACAGGACCTGGCGACGTCCAACAATTAAGCAAAAGTCACTAGTACTGTCTCAGCAAATCTTGCACCATGTAGCTGGAATACCAACACCACTAGGCATTGCCACAGCTTACCAGCTTTACAACCAAACACGCAGCAAATCACTTATCAACCTGAACAACAGACTTGGCCAAGGAATCAGCTATGACAGCCTGCAACGCCGACTAACCAGGGATAGCGAAAACATTATGCAGCAGGTTGAAGAGGATGGTGTGCTCATTCCTGCCACAATGAGCCACAGTCATGGGACAGTGCATGTCATTGCAATGGACAACCTTGACTGGAAAAAGAAGACACTAGATGGGGAAAGCTTCAATGCTACAACTGCTATCGTCATTGAAAGTCCTGAGACAACCAGGGTTCAAGTCAGGCAAACGGACAGTGTTAGTGTCGTTTATTCATTTGGAGGCAGGAGAAGAACTCTAGAATGTGTTCCAGACAGTGCCATTCAAGCTTGTTATATCTCCGGCAGTGACAGAAAGAGCTCTAGATCACTCAGCAGTATAGGTGATATCAGAAGTCTGGAAACACCCTCTGATGGTGTGGCTGAAGATATGCTGCTAATATGGCGTCTAGGAAGACAAGTCGAACACTCACAGCTACTGGAAATGCTATATGATGAAGATGCAGGACTTCCAGGGTTCTCTGCATTCTGTGCAAGATTACTGCCACATCACAAATCAAGCAAAGTTGCATACCTTCCACTGATACCAGCCTCTCCAACAGACCCTGGTGTTCTGAAAGAGGAGATGACACGTCTAGTGAAGACATCTAAAGCACTGGGAGACACACACTATCATCACCGGCGACCAAGCCACTTATGAACTTGCGGTAACAATTAGCGACAGGTACAGAGAGGAGTTCCAAAATGTTGTTTTGCTCCTTGGAGGTTTTCATCTGACACACAACTACCTGAAATCCATCTGTAAAATCATGCTGATTCTGGCATCGAAGAGCTTCTTGTATTGGCTGGGATGTGTGGTGAAGGAACAGCAAAAAAATCTTGGGAGAAAGGGCTGACTATTACCAGTCTATGCATGCTCTGCGAATACTCAGTGAGGCACTCTGGCATCTATATTGGGAGGAGTTTGAATCCTGGGCTTTAACTGAAGATACCATGGAGTGGAAAGAAGCTGTTGAGGATGTCCTGAAAATGTTGCTTAATAACAAAAAAAATGCCATTGAACAGCTGAAGTCAGTTCAGTCATGTCATGAACAACTTTCAATGCTCCAGAAACAATTGGAAGAATTTCAAAAATCACTATCAGATCGTCCAACAGCAGTGTTTTGGCTCAGCTTTTTAGAGATGTCTGATATTCTTCACAGATTTATCTTCTACCAGAGAGAAGGGAACTGGCTCGGACACTTGTGTGAGTCGGCTAAGATGCTTCCGTTTCTGACAGCAGCAGGTCACTACAAATATGGGCAACAATCTCTACCTCTCTACTTGTTCGAGATGCGATCACTGTCTGACACAGCACCAGAGGTTTATCAGGCCGTGCTAAATGAGGCTTTCATTGGCCGAAGATCAGATGGATGCCACAATGGGGTGTCTACGGATATGCTGCTAGAACAAACATACAATGCTGATGCAAAGAAAGCAAGTGGTTTTGACGGGATAAAACTAAATGCTGCTGCTCGCACTAAATGGGTGTACACCAAGCCCATCACTGCAGAGGTATCTTCACAACTAAAGTCCATGCTGAAGCTGCATACTCATAGCCTCCACCATGAGTCAGGTCAGACCAGAGTGTCCAGGGATAAAGATACAATTCATGAAGTTTTGGCAGCCATGCAGACAAATCCTTTCAGAGCAGAAATGCCACCGTTAGTCAACATATCAACAGGTCAACATGCAGAACCTGATACTTAAGCTGATTTGACAAATGTGAAAAGCATAGGTTTTAAAGCTCTCGCTGATTCCATTAGATGTCAGCAAAAGCAAACCAAAGTGGTAGAGCTGAAGACATTCCACACTCAAAATATCACTACCAAAAAGCCAAAAAATCCTTCTACTACCACTGGAAAGAGTGATTAGGTGACAGCTCTGCCACGCCTGACGCAACTAGCTGCCAGTGGAGGTGAAGCTGACATCATCAACTGTATAGGCAAGCATGAATGTAGCAAGTTTCCTCCATCACTGTTCAGTGAAAATGGGTCGATGAGAGCAGGTGGAACCAAGTCAACATTGATTAAAGCATTGCAGGAGGAAACCCAGGTGACCACAGTTTTTCATCTCCCACAGGATAAGCTCAAAACAGCTGTAGTTGTAGATGCTATGTTTGCAGTACGCCAGTGATCATTCTATAAAGGTGAGACATTTGGAGCAATTGCAATGACATACCTTCACAACATGCTGAATGATATTCCTGAAGGGACAGCCAGTATCCATTTCTGCTGTGACCGATATGACACAGACAATCTCAAAGCTTCACAACACCAACACAGGTATGCCAAGTCAGAAAAAGCAAAAGTCTTTGAGGTCAGTGAACAATACATTGCTCCTGCTCCACAAGATTTTTTCCCAATTCATGCCAACAAAGAACTTTTGAAATGTTTGTGCATGAAATGGAGCCAGGATGAAGAGCTGAACTCATCATTAGGTTCAACATGCCTATACCTAGGTGGTGGCTTCAAGAACTTAACATAAAGTGTTGTGGTCTCAAAAGGTACAGTGAATGAAGTTGCAGAGCTGCAGTCCACTCAGAATGAAGCAGACACCAGAATTATACTACATTCCATCTACAGCTTTCAGAAAGAGGGATCTGAACGTGTAGTCATTTATGCATATGACACAGATGTCATCGTTTCATGTGTGTACTATACTTCTACACTCCTTAAAGAACTGCCTGAAATGTGGGTGCGCACCACACAATCCAGCTACCTCTCGATCCATCAGATGGCAAGTAGTTTGGGCCCAGCACAGTGCAGATCCCTTCCCTTCATCCACAGCCTGAGTGGACGTGACATAACCAGCTTCCCTTTCTTCACCAGTAAAAAGACATGGCTGAGGTGCAGCAAAGAGGTAGAAATTCCAGCTCTTGAGGACTTTGGAGAAGCAGATGTGAATTCTCAAGGCACCGTAACGACAGACGTCATCCAGCAAGCCAGAGAACTGCTGGTAGCTGTGTATACAAAAAAGGATGATGACTTTAAAGTCTCTGCACTGGGATACTTAAGAGTACATACATTCTTAAACAATAAGTCCACACTTTTGAAGTTCTACCCCCAACTGAAGACGCATTTCTTTTGCATGTGAAACGGGCAGCACTGGCTACAATACCTGACCAAACAGTGCATATCCCACAACCAAATTTGGAGCTATTTACCAATTTTGGCTGGTCACTAGTAGAAAACAAGCTTATGCCAGTTCCATCCACATTACCAACATGGCCAGATCAAATGTCCAGGAATATCTCGTGTGGCTGTCTGAAAGGCTGCAACAGAAACTGTTCCTGCAGCAAAAAAGGCATTCCTTGCTACATTGGTTGCCGTTGCTAGGGATCAGAAAGAAAATGTAGTCGTATAAAGTGCATTGTTACACTGGATGCAGACATCAGTGACTCTGATATTGACAGTTAATGTACATTATCTATTCCATGTGACAGTATTGTATTTATTCTGCCATTATTTTCATGAGATTTATTAAGTGTTGTACAACCATTAATTTTGTTGCTTTTCTCATAAGCATAACTGTCACAGATAATCATTATATCGAATTGTAATGTTTACTTCAGATGTATATTTGACTACGTAAGCTAGAATAAAAAAATTGATTTATAATTATATGGTTATTTGTCAAGACCTAAGTAACTAAATACCAAATATGCCAATAATTTACATTAGTTTGTAGTTAAAACTGAATTGAGAACAATCTTTTGCATTGAAAACGTGAGTAGATAAAGTGTATAGGGACAAAAGCTACGATTTTCGAACCTATGGGGTTATATTAGTTTTTGACCTAAAATTTTCAAGCAGCTATTTCCCCGGGTTTGGCCCTCTAAAACATGTTACTAGACACCTGTAGATGTGATTTGCATAAGCCAACCCTTTACAGCACACCGGGACGAATTTTTGAAAAAATCGGGGTTGGCTCCCTGGGTATATATAGAATAAAGTTTGGTAAGACATTATTACACCAGCGAGGATAAGTCTTCAGTCCCAGCTCAGGCAAAGTAACTAATAATATATGAAAATGAAATATGTAATATGGCTTTATTCTCTTACTATTTATGATCTATTTCTATAATTATCTTTATTCTCTATTTTATTTATTTATTCTCTTTTCTATTTATTTTATTCGATTTATGTTTGCGAGAAAGGAGATGATGAATTATGTTGTATTAATTAGTGTGGTGTTGGTGTGGCTCAGATGGGCGAGAAGAGTGACTTCGATCAGGTAGGGAAAGGTGAGACGAGACTAAACAATGCAAGGGATAAGTTTATTGTTATCCTCCTTGTCTTGTCTTTCCTTGCCTTGTTCTTCACCCTTGTTTCACTTTGTCAACTTACCTCTAGTATGTCGTTTTGATGGTGATATTGTATGTGGTTTTACCTGGTAGTGGTGGTGGTGGTGGTTGTGGTAATATATACACGTCTTTACAGTATCCAACGTTATACTGTACCTAATAACAGGGTACGTCGCGACCTCGGCCCATTACAGACCAGGTCGGTGCAATCAGTAACCAAATGTGGCGTCTCGTTGGTATAGCTCAGAGGTTGGCAACCCAGAATTCGAGAAGAGCCAGTTTCTTCAAACTTGGCAAAAGAACAGTGCTGATGGAGCCGCAGTGTAAATTCTGAATGAAAATTACGAAACAATAAAATATTCCTCATCCATAAGGTAAATTGGTACTTTCAACCAGTAATTGAGTACGAGGTCAAAAGTACTCTTTTCCCATGTATTTTGATGGGTTAAGAATAATGATCCCATTAGAAATCGTCGGAAATGCCTTATTTTGCAGTTATCCACCCCCTCCATAATAAACCTGGGGACCCGTCGGGAACGCAGGGTTTTAGGCGGGGAAAGTGGAAAAGAGTTTTATACTATAATACTGCTAGTACGTATATTATGTGGATGACGTAAAATATATGCGGTAAGCACTATATAAAATTTATGTGAACTACTAACCTATTCCTGGAAATATCTGAAGTTAAATCTTTAACTACAACGGTAAAACTGCAGTTGGATACAATACATGAATATTGGTTACGTAACCTGACATAACTGGGGAGCTGTGCCCCCCAATAACCCTCGCTAGTTCGTTAACCTAACCTGGACGTTGGTTGAGTAGCCTAACCTAAAGCAGGGATAAAGGTGGTTAACTGCAAAATTATGCATTTCCGACGATTCTGAATGTGACCATCATTCTTAACACATCAAAATACATTGAAAAAGAGTACTTTTAACCTCGTACTCAATTACTGGTTGGAATTAAGTACCAAAATACCCTCCATAACACCATATGGTAGTTAAATATACCCACAGATATGATAATATACACCTTAATAATAATCATAATGATAATAATATTAATAAGTACAAAAATGAATCTCAATATTTTCCTAGAGACCTAGGACCTAGGTCATATACATTATTGTACTGCGGCTATCTACGCCAGAATTTTAGCTCCTTTTTTTAACGATAAATTGGACATTTTTAAGTAGGTGGCAGGAGCCGTACATGTCTCTTGAAAGAGCCGCAGGTTGCCGACCACTGGTATAGCTATAACTATGTTGTTATAACTTGCCCCGCCTGCCTTACACGAAATTATCAACTTCGCCGGGAGGAAAGTGCAGCCCCGTGTGTGTGTGTGAGTGTGTGTGTGTGTGTGTGTGTGTGTGTGAGACAGAGAGAGAGAGAGAGAGAGAGAGAGGAGAGAGAGAGAGAGAGAGAGAGAGAGAGAGAGAGAGAGAGAGAGAGAGAGGAGAGAGAGAGAGAGAGAGAGAGGAGAGAGAGAGAGAGGAGAGAGAGAGGAGAGAGAGAGAGAGAGAGAGAGGAGAGAGAGAGAGAGAGAGAGAGAGAGAGAGAGAGAGAGAGAGAGAGAGAGAGAGAAATCCCCGGGGGGGCCCAAAAACCCGTTAAATTAATTTGGAAAAATGGACGGGAAAAAATTTTTTTTTGGGGGCCCCGGAAGCCCACCCATAAAAAAAGGGGGGGAAATTTAAAAGGGGAAAAACAAAATTTTTTTAAAACTATTTCTGAAAAATGGGCTAAAAAAAAATTTTTTAATAAACAAAATGCATTTTGGTCCTACATAAATTTGGAGAACCCGACATAAGGGGGCCCCCCAAAAAACCCCTTTTTTTTTTTTTTGGGGGCTTGGGGAAAACCAAAAAAGGGGGGGGTGGAATTTAAAAAATTTAGTTTTCAATTTTTGGGAAAAACCACAAAAAATTTTTTTAAAAAAGGCCCCCCAAAATTTGGTTGGGAATTAAGTAAAAAAAATCCCTCCTAACCCATTGGGAAAAATTTCCCCAAGAATTTTTTCCCAATAAACAAAAAAAAATTAATAAGTAAAAAAGTTTCCAATTTTTTTAAAAAGGGGGAAAAAAAAATTTTTTTTTGGCGGCACACCCAGTTTTTTTTTTTTAAAAAAAATTTTTTTTTTTCCCGGGGCCCAAATGTCCAAAAAACCCGCGGGCCAAAGGATGCAAATTTGGGTTTTTTAAAATTCCCAGTCCCCACACAAAATTTCCCTTCCCGGGAAAAAGGCCACCCCCGGGGTTGGGGGTGGGGGGGGTTGGGGTGGTTTTGGGGGTTGCGGGAAAGGGGAAAAAGAAGAAAGGAAGGGGAAAGGGGGGGAAGGGAAGAAAAAAAAAGAAGGAAAAAGGGGGAAAGAAAAGGGGAAGGAAAAGGGAAAGGGGGGGGAAAAAAGGGAAAGGAAAAAGGGGGGGAAAAGGGGGGGGGAAGGGGGAAAAAAAAAAAAGGGGGGGAAAAAGGGAAAAGGGAGGGGGGAAAGAAAAGAAGGAAATTGAAAAAAAGGGGGGAAAAAAAAGGGGGGGGGAAAAAAGAAAAAGAAGAAAAAAAAAGGGGGGAGAAAAAAAACCGCAGTTAGCCATTTTGGGGGGGGTCACAAAAAAAAAAGACCCCGTGAGGGGGCCCCACTGTTAAAACACCCCCCCGGGGGCGTGGGGCCCTCCCCCCCAAAAAAGCCGTGGGGAAAAAATTGGGCCTTCAGGTGGAAGGGGCCCGAGGGGTCTGCAAAGAGGATTCCAAATTTACCCCAAAAAAAGGCCCATTTTCTTTTGGGGAAAAGTTGGGGGAAATGGGGAAGGAATCTTCGCCCCTACGGAAACTATTTTTGGGAAAAAATTTTTAAACCCTGAGGCCCATTCCCGTATTTTAAAAAAAAGGGGGAGTTTATCGGCGGAACAAAATTTGGGGCCCCTTAAAATTGGGGGGGTTTTTTTGAAGTTTGAAAAAAATCGGAAAAACCCCGGGAAAATTTTTGGGGGGGACTCCCCAAAAACCCCCAGCCAAAAAGGGGGCCCTAACCAAAAAAGCATCAGTCCCAAGGGTCTTTTGGGGCCATTTAAAAAGGGGTCTTTCCAATCCCAGACTTGGTTCCAAAAATTTTTTTCTTTTCCTCCCCCCAAGGGGGGGGTTTGGATAATGGCGTGAGTGTTATCGGGAGGGGGGTAACTGGAGGGCCCTTTGGGAAAAGGGAAAGGGAAGGGGGTTTTGGTCCCCCGCTCCCGGGCCGCGGGTGGAAGGGGGCTGGGTTGGGGCCCCCCCCCCACCGGAGTGGTTTGGGAGGGGGGGACGAGAGAGGTTTGAGGGCCACATCAAAAAAATTGAAAAAAGGCCCCCCAAAGGGTTTCCCCTGCGAAGGGTAGCCCCCGACAGGGGGGGGAAGCTCTGCTCTAAAAGGGCCCCAGATACGGCTTACTTGGGCCCGCCCCCCTGGGCGTGGCAGCCCCAAAAGGGGGGGGCCCCCGGTCAGCCCTGCCCCGGGGGGGGGCCAGACCCCCGAAACCCCCCCGCCCCAGCCCTGTTCCCGGGGGGCCTTAACACGGAAACCCCCGGGTGTGGGGGGGGTGGTATTCCACGGGGGAGGGGGGCCCAACTTTCCCCTCCAGACCCCCAAAAAAAGGGGGGTTAAGGGGATGCTTGGGGGCCCCCCCCCTTGGCCGCCCCAAGCCCCTTTTGGGGGCCCCGTCTCCAGGAGGACAAAAGGGTGCCCAATGGGGAAAGAACCACGTGAAAGGGGGGGAAACGGGGGAACTGTTGGGAAACCCACCCCCTAGTGATATTTCTATAATAAAGGAAAAACCCTTTTATATTTATTTTAAGATAGTTTTAGGTCTTTTTTAGTGTAAATTTTAAAAAAAAATATTTGGGGGAAGAGAAAAAAAAAAAAGAAAAAAAAAGAGAGAAGAGAGAGAGAGAGAGAAGAGGAGAGAGAGGGAGAGGAGAGAAGAGAGGAGAGAGAGAGAGAGGAAAAAGGGGGGGAGGGGGAAAAAAAGAGGAGAGGGGAGAGAGAGAGGGGGAGAGAGAGAGAGAGAGAGAGAGAGAGGGAAAAAAAGAGAGGGGGGAGAGAGAGAGGGGGAAGAGGGGGAGAGAAGGGGGAAAAAAGAGAGGGAAAAAAAAGAGAAGGGGAAGGGGAAAGAGAGGAGAGAGGAGAGAGAGAGAGAGAGAGGAGAGAGAGAGAGAGAGGGAGAGAGGGGAGAGAGAGAGAGAGAGAGAGAGAGAGAGAGAGAGGAGAGAGAGAAGAAGAGAGGAGAGAGAGAGAGAGAGGAGAGAGAGAGAGGAGAGAGAGAGGAGAGGAGAGGGGGGGGGGGGCAAAAAAAAAAAAATATCTGCTATTGTATCCCTTCAGTGCATTGGATAAGTTTTTCACCTCAGACTGTATTTTTCTTCCTCCGCTCTGGTGTTGGTGTTTCCAGAAGTCAGTCAGATCCATCACTCAAGAGACGAACATGTTCATACCTCATATGTGTGTTGCTCTCTCGTTGTGTTTGATCATGATTAAGAAGGATAATGAGTATGAGGAACAATGATAAAACAGATAATATAAAATAATGATGATGATGATGATAGCTCGCATGATAGCGCAGAAGATAAGCAAAATTTATCTATTAAAGATGAAGTTTCCAATAGTTGCAAAGTATAGAGATTCAGTTACACAAATTTGCTTCTCGATAAACAAAAACAAGTCTAGTTTTCCTCGTCGTCATTCTATAATATCGTTTTGATCAACTTTCTTTGAATGAAGATTGAATGAAGATCTTTATTTGAGTTTCATAAGAAGCCTGAGAGACGCACAACAGCCGCAGCGTCGTAGTCACAGGTAAACACAGCCTCGATAACACACCTTGCCATTAATCACCGTCACTTGAAGTCCGCTAAACACACCTTAACTCACTTGTACCTCATTGCAGTGTATTACTATATGCAACACTCTTTAACAACCCTTTAACAACCTTCTTCCTCTTACATCCTTTACCCTGTTTTATTTCTAAACTTTTTTTCCTCTTTCCAACCTTTATCATATCCTTTCCCTCCTACAGCCTTTACCCTTTGTTATTTATAACCTTTTTTCTCTTTTCCCATCTTTCATCTCCATCCTTTTCCCTGATCATACATCCTTTACCCTGTTATATATATAGCCTTTCTCCTCTTTTCCAACCTATCATCTCTATCCTTTCCGTCTTACATCCTTTACCCTGTATTGTTCCTAACCTTTTTCTCCCCTTTCCCAGCCTTACTCTACCCTTGCCTTATCTTTCCCTCCCTTCGCCAGGCAGTCGTCAGCGTGGCCTGTGTGAGGGACGGGCTCGGGGCGGATTATCTTGGCTCATTACGACACTATTTACGGCCACTTAGAGGCGAGGGCGCGGGGTAAAGGTCCCCTTGGAAAAATATTTTTGAATGTAAAAGGAAATCAGCGGCATGAAAAGGGGGGAGGTGGGGAAAGGGGTTTTGGGGCGGGGGGGAGGCGTCGATGTGATTTTTGGGGGGAAATAGGCGATGGCTGGGAAATGGTTGTGTGCGGTTTTGGGGGGTTTTGTGTGTGTTTTGTGTGTGTGTGTGTGTGGGGGGGGTTGTGGGGGTGTGGGGTGGGGTGGGGTGTGTTTTGGGGTGTGTGTGTTGGTGTGGGGGTGTGTGGGTTTTGTTGTGTGGTGGTGTGTGGGGTTTTGGGGGGAGGGGGGGGGGGGGTAATTAGAGGCTAAGGGGAAGGGGAAAAGGGCGGGAAGGGGCCAAATGAGAAGAAAGGGAAGGGGGGAGGGAAAAAAGAAGGGGAGGTGAATGAAGAAAATGGGGGAAATGGAGGGGTGTATTAAAAAAAAAGACTGAGGAATTGGGGGCTGAAGATACAGAGAGAGAGAGGGGAGAGGGGAGAGAGAAGGGGAGGGGAGAGAAGAGAGGAGAGAGGGGGAGGGGAGGGGAGAAGAGAAAGAGAGATGAGGAAAGGGGAGAGAGAGGGGAGGGGAGAGGGGAAAAAAGAGAGGTGAGAGAGAGAGAGAGGGAGAGAGAGAGAAAAGGGAAAGAAGAGAGAAGAGAGAGAGAGAGAGAGAAGAGAGAGAGAGAGAGGGGAAGGGGAAGGGGAAGGGGGGAGAGGAGAAGAGAGGGTGAGAGGAGAGAGGGGAGAGAAAGAGAGAGAGAGAGGAGGAGAGAGAGAGAGAGAGGAGAGAGAGAGAGAGAGAGAGAGAGAGGGGAGAGAGAGAGAGAGAGAGGGGGAGAAAAGGAGAGAGAGGGGGAGAGAGGAGAGGAGAAAAGAGGAGAGAGAGAAAAGAGAGAGGAAAAGAAAAGAGAGAGAGAGAGAGAGGGAGAGAAAAGAGAGAGAAAAGAGAGAGAGAGAGAGGGGAGAGAGAGGAGAGAGAGAGAGAGACGGGGAGAAGGGAAAAACGAAAGGAAGAAAAAATTAAAAGGGAAAAATTAAAAAAAGAAAAAAGAAGGGGGAAAAAAGAGGAGGAGGAGGGGGTTTTAAACCCCTTTAAAGAAAAAAAAGTAAAAGAAAAGAAAAGAGGGAAAGAGGTTTTTGGAGGAGGAAGAAAGAAAAATGAGGAAAGGACCAGGACAGCAGGCCGCGACCCAGGACTGCAGGCAGTGCAGGGGCGGGTCGGGGTGGGGGTGCCCTGTGGGGATGAGGCAATGGGGGGTGATAGGGGCAAATTTGGGCAATGGGGAAGCGACCCATGGCGGGGCGGAGACAGGGGATTAGTACGTGATAATGGGTGTTGAGTCAGGGTATTTTGATTTGCGAAATGATGTGGTTCTAAACGACGTAGGAAGGGAGTGGGGCCGCGGCGGGGCGACAGGACACCACCAAAGAGAGAGTTGAAGGTACAGAGGGAGGCAGACTGTGAGCGTTTGGGTTTAATATTTATAAAGTTTGGCAGTGTTGGCGAGTGGCGGCGGCCATTCTAGAACACAAGTTAAGGCAGTGTACACACGGTGCTTCCCGCTATGGGGCGGGACACGCGGCTGACGCAAGTGTGACGAGGCGACCCCCGCCACGCAAAGACGCTCACGTCTATAAAGAT
>JACEEZ010007712.1:5000-54020 GCA_016584305.1 Chionoecetes opilio
GTGTTGCAGATGCTGACTGGCTGATTGCATCAAGTGCCATGATTACATCAACTGCCATAGATGGTGCCCACAACTCAAAATTCATCTGTCGTTGTCGTGGGGACTGATACTGACTTGCTGGTGATGATGGTCGCACAAGCCACCCCAAACATGAATCTTCATATGCTCTGTGGACGAAACCCTTTGCATGTGTACTGTATACGTGAACTCCAGGAAGCTTGTTCTAGCATCAAACAACACCTGATGTTTGTACATGCAATCACTGGATGTGATACTGTGTCTTCCATATACAATCAAGGGAAAAAAAGGGCCCTGCAGCTGTTCGATAGTGATGACAATTGGGACTGTTTGAGTGTTTTCTCTCAGTCTGACAGCAGTCAGGATGAGATAGCACGCATAGGAGAGTTGTTTCTACTAAAGCTGTATGGAGCTGTCAGGTCAAATTCACTGGACAAGCATCGCTGTTATGTACTTCCGATCTACACGTAGAGCGTCCTTATCCTCATCTGGTTTCAAGTTAGAATCAATCCCTCCAACTTCAGCAGCTGCCAAGTTCCATAGCTATAGAACATATCATGCTGTTCAGCAATGGCAGAGAAATGAGCTACCACCAAATGAGTGGGGGTGGGAGTACAGAGAGGGGATACTTGATCCAAACTATGCCGATAGGCCTGTTGCTCCCGAGAAGGTACTGAAAATGGTATCTTGCAGCTGCAAGGTAGGGTGTGGAAAGTCATGTCGTTGTTACAAGGCACGGATGGAGTGTACCATAATGTGCACTGGTTGCAGTGGGTACAATTGTAAAAACTCGCATGTTCTTGATGTGCAAGGCGAAGGGGATACCACTGATTAGACATTCCTTCAACATATGGTTGGGTTATTTGTGGTTTCTAATTGGTGTTTTGTACAATAGAACATAGTTTGGCTATTATAAATGTAACGTACATAACATAGTTGTGGTATTATTAAAATTAAAAAAAATTAAAAAATATTTTTTCTTCACCTTATTGAATTTATGCTAATTATGTCAACTCAAAATAATGTTTATGGCTCCATTGTATTCAGCTCACTCTAAAACATAGATGTACACACAAAAATCGTATTTCTACGAACTCAGATGGATGATCATAGTACTTTTCATTTTATCGTTAATTGTGATGGCGGCCATTTTGAGTTATGAAAATGCTACGAGGTTGAATTTGCAGAACTTTGCATTAGGGCGATACTATACAATATTTTGGAGCTCTCCTGAAAAAATCAGCTTTCTACTATTTATTTCCACCTTTTAGCTAATGCTCCTGTACTACTAGGAGGAGGAGGATAGAGAGAGGGAAGATAAGTGAGAGGCAGGAGAAGAGAGAGAGAGGTAGGAGGAGGAGGAGGCTTCACCGATTGTGTGTTAATGAGGAGTTAGTGAGTGTCTTCAGGGGCGCCCTCACCTGATAACACAGCTAGGGAGTAACGAAGGTAGAAAGTGCTTCATTACCACCTAAACGCGGCGCTGCTCAGGGTATTGTTCCAGGAACACAAATCAGGGCCATGTACAAAGACACCTCCATTCCGTTCCCCTGCCTATCTCTCCTTACCTTACCTTGCTCTCCTTACCTTAACTTGCTCTCCTTACCTTACCTTGCTCTCCTTACCTTACCTATACTAGCTCGCCTTACCTTCTTACCTCTTTACCCTACTTTGCTGTCCTTACCATTACCTATAGCTGTCCTTCCATTACCTATAGCTGGCCGTACCTTAACTATAGTTGTCCGTACCTTACCTATAGCTCTCCGTACTTTACCTATAACTGTCCGTATCTTACCTATAGCTGTCCTTCCCTTACCGATAGCTGTCCTTCCCTTACCTATAGCTGTCCTTACCTTACCTATATATGTCCTTACCTTACCTATAGCTGTCCGCACCTTACCTATTACCTATTACCGGACAATTTTCATTGTCCGCACCTTACCTATAGCTGTTTTACCTTACCTATAGCTGTCCGCACCTTACCGATAGCTGTCCTTCCCTTACCTATAGCTGTCCTTACCTTACCTATAGATGTCCTTACCTTACCTATAGCTGTCTGTACCCTACCTATAGCTGTCCTTACCTTACCTATAGCTGTCCGTACCTTACCTATAGCTGTCCGTACCTTACCTATAGCTGTCCGTACCTTACCTATAGCTGTCCGTACCTTACCTATAGCTGTCCTTACCCTAACTAACGTACCTTACCTTACCTTGCTCTCCTTATCTTGCCCCGCTCTCCTTACCTTCTTGCTTCCCTACTTCCCTTCCTGCCTCACTCCCTTCTCTTTCTTCCTCATCTACCTTTCATTCAATCTTTATATTACTTTTCTCCCTTCTGCATTCCCTTTCCCTTGTCTCGCTCTCCTTGCCTCTTTGCCTCCCTCCCGGCCTCATTTCCTTTCCTGCCTCACTCCCTTCTCTTTCTTCCTCATCTACCTTTCATTCCACCTTGCTTTGTTCATTTTTTCCGTTCTGTATTATCTTTTGCCTCTCCTTCCTGCCTTTTCCTTCTTCCCTCCTTCTCTCCCACCTTGCCTCATTCCCTTCCTTCCTTCTCTATCATTCATTCCTCCTTGCTATGTTCTTTCTCTCCCTCTTGCCTTCCTTTCCCCATGCCTCTTCCTTACTGCTTCTTTGCCTCCATTTCCATCGCATTTCCCTTCGCACGCCTTCCCTCCTTGCTCCCTTTCTATCTTCTACTTCTTGCTACGTTCCTTTTATCCTATTTTGTCCTCCCTTCCTACTTCCTCTATTTCCTTACTTCGCTCCTCCCCTCCCTGCCTCTTTCCCTCCCTCTCCCTTTCTTCCCTGATGCTCTTCCCTTCTGTCCCTGCTCTTTCCTTTCATTCTGCCTTTTCCTTGTGTCATTTTCTACCTTCATTGTTTCTTTTCTCTTTTCCATTTCTTTCTTATCTTGTTTCTTCCCTTTCCTGATTTATTTTTCTTTTGATTGGGTTCGTAATGTCCGTCTCTCTCTCTCTCTCTCTCTCTCTCTCTGTCTCTGTCTCTGTCTCTGTCTCTCTCTCTCTCTCTCTCTCTCTCTCTCTCTCTCTCTCTCTCTCTCTCTCTCTCTCTCTCTCTCTCTCTCTCTCTCTCTCTCTCTCTCTCTCTCTCTCTCTCTCTCCATCCTGCCTTCATTCCCTCCGTTTATGTCTCATAGTTCTCTCTCCTCTCTCCTCCTTCCTTCTTCCTTCTTTCCCTTCCTTCTTCCTTCTCTTCTTTTCTTCTTCACTAACTTACTTCTCTTGACTTTCTTTTCCATCTTCTGCACCTTTGCTCTTCTCTTTCTTATATTTCTTTCCTACCTTTTCTTTCCTTTCCTCCCTACCTGCATCAAAGTTAGCCAGTCTTATCGTAGGAGCATTAGGTAGCGTTGGACGTGGTGTGATGTTGTAGGTTGTGCAAGAGAAGTGAGAGGGAGAGAGGGAGGGTGAGAGGGAGGGTGGGTGTGAGTGAATGGGTGAGAGGGTGGGTGAGAGCAAGGGTGGGTGAGAGAGAAGAGAGGGTGGGTGAGACGGAGAGAGGGAAGGAGGGAAGGAAGAATTGAGTGAGAAAACTGGAAGACTTGTTGAAAAGGGGATATATTATTTCAGGTTCTCTTTGTAGGTTATACGTGCAGACCCCTGTTACATAAATAATACTGAAGTAATGAATAAATATGATGAATTAAATAAAGAAAAAGTAGAGAAGTCGGACATAAAATAAAGAAATAATGAAAGAAAAACAAACTTGGTCCGAGCAAATTGTAATTATGAATAGGTTGACAGTGCAAACCCCTGTAGCATAATAAATAGTAAGTAATGAGTAGGCATATATAGTTAAAAATATATAACAAATAGTATAGAAAGGTATATATAGATACTACATGATATATATAAGAAAATAGGAAGTGATGGAACCTGATGCAAATACTTTTCTTTCTTTCGTCAATGATTTTCGATGGAATATCACTTAATTATTGTGGGAATTGATCTCACATACATATTTAATATGAGGTCTTACCTAATCAATCAAACCCATGTCTATCTCATCCCGACACAATACCCCAGCTAATTACCTAACTAGGATACTTATCGGTGGATAGTGGGTTGAAATCGCTGTAGGCTTATATCAACACTGCCTGTTCTTGTGATCCGATGTGGTCGCCGCGTGATCAGACCACCCGTAAAGGACTGAAGCGGAGGGGTGGAGGCGATGTGCTGGGCGTCAAGTGGGTTTTCACACCAATAACTGACGCGGCGGATTGCTATCTGTGTCGCTAAGACAAGTCCTATTGGTTTATCACGTATATGTACAATTAACGTATTTACAAATCTCTTCTTTATAATCAGAGAAGAGATATTAACTCGATGGGAGCTGGTAGTGTACTTGTACTTATAGACAAGCACGTATATTATATGTTACTTCTGGAAGGGTCTAGAGTGTACTGACTTCCGTAAGTGGGCGGCTGGTGGCGGCCACCACAAATTACACGTGTCACCTTTAGGTAGGCGGCAGGTGTACCACCTCAATTGGTGCAGATTTAAATGACGGCGACCAATAGCCAGTCGCTCCAATCAAGGTGCTAATTATAAGGTGCAAATGCTTAATATTACTGGGAATGTTCAATTATTCTATCCCAGTATTTATCATTTACTTAAATTATCTTAAATAATACCCATTACCATTTAAATTATATATACACATCCCTATACGCACCCCTTGATGAGCGGACAACTCCTCCCTCACAGGGGGGGAGGAAACAAACCGCCACTCTACCAGTTATGAGAGGATGGTTGATGTATAATTTCCACAATTATTTCTGTTACACCAATTTCACTTATGTTCGAAAAAAATGATGTTGATTGGCGTGTGAAGGTTGATTTATTTATTGTATGTATCTTTTTGTCTCGGTTGTTATTTTCTTTTGGTTGTTAATGAATGTGAAGCGGTTGTGCGTTTATGATAGTGGTGGTGGTGGTGGCGGTGGTGGTGGTGGGGGTGTGATGGTGGCAGTAGTGGTGATAATGGTGGTGGTGGTGGTGGTGTTGTGATGGTGGAAGGAGTGGTAATGATGGTGGTGGTGGTGGTGGTGTTGTGATGGTGGAAGTAGTGGTGATAATGGTGGTGGTGGTAGCAACGGCTATAAACGTGTATCTTAGTTTCAGTTTACATGAGAATGTGTGTGTGTGTGTGTGTGTGTGTGTGTGTGTGTGGTGTGGTGTGTGTGTGTGTGTGGTGTGTGTGTGTGTATGTGTACATGTGCATGTGAGTGTGTCTGTGTGTGTCTGGTGTGGTCTGTGTGTGTCTGTGTGTGTCTGTGGATGTGGATGTGTGTGTGTGTGTGTGTGTGTGTGTGGTGTGTGTGTGTGTGTGTGTGTGTGTGTGTGTGTGTGTGTGTGTGTGTGTGTGTGTGTGTGTGAGTGTGTGTGTGTGTGTGTATGTGTATATGTGCGTGTGGGTGTTGTTACACCCTCGGACTGCCATACCTCCACCTTTCCCATCGTGTGGCAGTCCGTCCGTCCTAACCACCCAACCATCGCCCTGCTACTCGGGAATCACTCGGTACCTCTGAGTGCTATTGGACTCCCGTTCGGTACCCTGCTCCATGACTCGGCTACGCCTGGGTGAAACAAGCCGGGCTTCATTAGAAGTCAACCAGGAGACCTCTGAATTATGGGTCAGTCAGTCTCAACCTGACCACGGCTGAACGAGGAACTCCTTTTCTGCTGGGATTCATGAGCCAAAATCTCTCGTAGTATAAGCAAGTTGGCCTTTTGACGTATTCATTATTATTCATTTAATCATGATTGTTTTGGTGTGATTTATTTAAATCTTCATTTCACTTTGCTTACAAGCTTTTTGCTTTCGGGTGAAGCGCTCAGTCTTAGCAACATTTCTTTTCCTCATCAACTTGACCCCAAAATGCCTCGCGTTAAACAATCAAGTGTGATGATGTTATTTCCCTATGAAAATTAAGGTAAAAGGACCAAAATAAGAAATAATTAAGTAAAAACTTCAATTCAGTACGGCACCTGAACCTAAAAAAGAAGAAGAAAAAAACAAAAAAAGAACGCGATAAAGTAAAAGAGTAAAGTAATATTAAATCACTGATAGACACTTCGTAAAGTCACCTTGATTAATAAAAAAAGAATAAGGTCGAGAGGCAGCCATTGCAGAATTATACATCGCCTGTTGAATAATTCATGCATAATAAACTTTGAGTCTCGCATCATTACGTACTTTTGAAAACTGTCCATCAGTAGCAAACAAGTAACACACACACACACACACACACACACACACACACACACACACACACCCTATTAGCGTACTGGTTATATTATATGTATGTGTTAATCGATACTAATACAGTATGTGTGAGTGTCTGTGTGTCTTGTACTGGCGCCTAGTGGATGCTGGGTGCTGACACCTTTTGATGAGGTTATGTTGACGAAGTATCACGCCATGGCCCATAAGGATGACGTGGACAGTCAACCTGGTGTCTTGAAGCAACACGTAGACACACCTCGCCCCTGGCTCCAGAAGACACACACAAGTTGTGTGTGTGTCATCTCAGCGCTCTGCCCAAGGATGATGACGCTGACGAGAGTACAACAGGCCTGAGAGACATGTCCACCGGAACCTGTCAGTTCCGGCCTCCTTTCCTTATATGCTGCAACTGGCCGGAGAGGGGACAGAACACGGAGAGCTACAGGAGACGCGTTAGCCTTGCGCTCCTACTCACGACACACCTTCCTGGGTGTCTGTGTTTACCCCACACCTGGGGGTGTGGAGTACCTTGTCACAACATTAACAGTTATGGCTCTGTCTATTAGACATTGGTTGCATTGGCCGTTACTTAACGAACTGCGTGACATTACTTAATGTACAAACCTTCACTAGTATGTATATATATATATATATATATATATATATATTATATATATATATTATATATATATATATATATTATATATATATATATATATATATCTTTGTAGTATATTGTCTTACTCGAATCCTTTGGCACTAAGTATACTTATAACTTACGTAAGAACCGCTCGACCACGTTTAGCCCATACATACCACTTTATTTGATATGGACCTCTGGGCAACGAAGCAAGCTACCAGCCCGTCAAGAGGGCATCATCCGGCAATCACCCGTACACGGCGTACAGGTTAGTCAACCAGTATCAACATGGAGTGAACCCGTTACCCGTAAAATAACCATACTAAGAAGGGTAACAACCCACCCACATCCACACCCACACCCACACCCACACCAACACACCTAAAATCGAAACAATCGAGCCTAACATCTCGACTGCTAATTGACAATACAACATCTCCCCCGAAGATACATACAACACCTCCCCCCATATGAGTAAACACATAAATCTTAAGCAAAGAACATTGCAACAAAAATCAACGAAAATATATACATTAACCATAAATACTCGACATACAATGGTCATAAAAAGAGCTAAGTGTATGAAACCACAGGCCCCCAAGTGACTTGCAGACGTTCAGGATGCTGGCGGAGGCGATTACTGCGACGGGGAATCTTGTCTTCCTTGACCGCTGATGTGGCTGTGTCAGACTGGGCAGGTGACGTAGGCGGCGTTGGTGAAGGTTCCATGGCAGGATGAGACCTTGCAGGCGTAGTCGTGAGCAGGGGCCGATACAGACGCATAAATCGGCGATTTCTCCAATAAAGTCTCCCACTACCCAGCTTTACGAGGTATTTTCGCCTGTCGCCAGCTCCAAACACCTCGCCTGCACGATCCAATAGGCCTGTAACTTTGTTCTGGACATCAACCCTGGAGCCGATGCGTAAGCTGTGAAGTGTACGGGCGGAGCGGTCGTGACGCTGCTTCGTTTGTTGCCAGGGAGAATGTCAGCTCTGGCATCACACTCATCGGCTGCGCGCTGCCACTCTTTGGCCAACGCACGGTGATGAGTGGGCACCCCAGACCGCAACGGATGCCCGAAGAGGACTTGCGCGGGTGATCTTCCGCTCGGCGTGGCGTATTCCTTAGCTCCAGGAGACCTCGTTCGAACGCATCGTCGTCTAACTGCCTATCGGTAGTTGCTGCCATAATCAATTTGTTGACAGTCTTCACAGCGGCCTCTGCGTGACCGTTAGCTCTGGCGTAGGTCGGCGTCGACATCTCGTGGCGAACCTCCTAGCGATACAAAAACTCGGCGCACAGTTGATGACGCAAGCTGCGGTCCCCCGTCAGTCCGCAGTATGGTCGGAACCCCAGTCATGCCGAAGAGGTGGCGTAACTCACGTACTAGATGATCAGCAGAGGCAGTTCTGGGACATGTTATCACATATGGCCAGCCGGAGAGCCGATCCACATATACCAAATATGTTCTGCCCGCTACATGGAAGTAGTCGGCTGACACAGACTCGAACACTCGAGTGGGCAGCCGGTCGTCCATCCACAGCGGCTCGTTGGCGTGGCTGGGTAGTACCATACGGCAACGGGAACAGGCAGACATGGTGTTGACGATGTCTTTATCAATCCCAGGCCAGTATACTGTCTGACGTGCTCGGCGCTTCGTTCGCTCAATAGCTTGATACCCTTCGTGCAAACGGCCGAAAACTTCCTTACGTAGGCTGGTCGGGATGACTAGTCTCGCCCCGTATACGATCATGTCATCATCCAATGACAGCAGATGCCAGACTCCCCAATAAGGCCGGATGATACTGTGAAGCTGATGGCGATGTTCTGGGAGCCCCTGTAGGATGGCTTGTTTAAGAGCCGAGTACTCGGGATCACGTGAAGCAGCAGCACGTACCTTTTTCAATCCTGGGTTTACCACTGGGGTGAGTCGAAAGCTATATCTGCTGCACTGTACAGGATTAACTTCTCACGCATACGCTGCAGCCGCGGATTTTGTATCTCTGACAGAAGCTTATGGTTCAAAATGGGCACCAACGGGCAATGATCCACTACCAGATCGCAGTGAGGCAAACCTGCTAGGAATATCCGGCATTTCTGACATGCCCATGCAAGCAGCCAGCTCCAGCACAATTACAGCATACCGACTCTCTGCATCGGTGAGGAAACGTGAACCACACTGAACCATACGCCAGAAGTCCCCGTGTTTCTGCATTAGCACGAATCCCAACCCTCGCGTCCAGGCAGCATCCGTCTGCAGTACAGTCGGCAGTTTCGGATCGAAGAATGCCAGGATGGGCGGTGATATAAGCACCTTCTTCACCTCGAGGAATGGTGTTCGGTCCATGCCCAAATACGTTTTTGCTTCAGAAGATATCGAAGCGGTATGGCTGCGGCGGCGATTTCCTGTGAGAAGCTCCCCAATTGGTCGACCAAACCCATGAAAGACCGTAAATCAGTGATGTTCTCAGGCCGAGGAAAATTGTTGATGGTGGTGACCTTTTGATCATTCGCTGAGTAGCCTTTCTCGGTGACCCGGAACCCACATTATTCCACTTCATTCATCGCGATTAGATACTTCTTAGGGTTTAAAGTGATGCCGGCCTCGTCGCATCTTCGTATGATGTCAGTCACGTGTTGGAGGTGTGCCCGATATGTTTCGTCGTAAGCGAGGATGTCGTAGACAGCTTTGATGGTGTAGGGTATGCCTCCCAGAGCGATGTCTCCTCTGCGGTTGTATTCATCCCCGGAGGACACCAATCCCATGACCGCGCGCTTGAATTTAAATCTGTCCCCCGGTGTAATGAAGCACGTTAGGTCCTGGCTTTCAGGAGCAATCGCGATCTGGTGATACCGCATGGCGGCGTCCATTGTGGTCATCCAGCAGGCGTGACCTGCTGCGATATCAGCGACCGCAACGTGTGGTGGAAGCATGTGGTATGTCGGACGCCGCACGTATTTGTTCAGCTTGGTTAAGTCTACGCATATTCTGATACCGGCATCCTTCTTTGGCACAGGCACCATGGGGTGACACCAATCCGTAGGGTAGTCGACGGGCACGAATATATGTTTGGCAAGGAGGTCATCGAGTTGCTTCTTGATGTCGTCTCTCCGGCTGTAAGGCAGCGGTCTGGCGGTGGTGACTGCAAATGGCTCCGCGTCAGATGTAAGTTCTATCACCATAGGCTTTACCAGTCATTGTGCGCAACGCTGATTCGCCACTAAACACGCGTGGAAAACATGCCTGGATTTAACCCGCGTGCGCAGCCCGAACCTCCTCTGACGTATCAGTGTCGTGTGTCCAGGCTGGTAACTGAGCGATGACTTCGTGACATACATCCTTACTGTTCTGGTCCACGAACAGTGTTGCAGTCACATCATACCTGGAGTCCTTTGGGTCAGATACAACTGTACCGATTTGCAGTGAAAATTCAGCAGGTACGATATCTAGCGCTGAACAGTCGAACCAGCTAATCAGCATCCCTGACAAGTTGTCAATTACGTGGACGGGTGTTTCAGTGCGGTGACCTCCTAATTCCAGTGAGCAACCAACTTGACCCTTACAGTCCAGTGGGTTGCGTCCAACAGCACTGAACGACGCGTGGGCAGGAAGCAAGTTATCAATGTCGATTCCTAAACGAAGAGCCAGCTGACTGCCCATAACTGTAGTCTCTGCTCCTGTGTCGGGCGTACAGCGGACGTTAGCGACCCTTGCCGGGTGAGTCACCGTCACAGACACTTGAGGAGTGGGGCGTGCAGCCAGCCCTTTAGTGTAGACATCGGCAATAGCTTGTCTCACTTGTCGCTTACATTGGCGATGGCGACGTTCCCCCCACTTCGAGGTAGTCGGCACTGACAAACTCTGTGGTACGTTATGTGGAAGCGTCCGATACATCCACGTTAAAGGGTCCACACACTGATTGGAAGTGCCCTGATTCACCACAATTCCGGCAGGTAGCACCGATAGCCGGACAGGCAGTAGAGTCTTTATGGCGTCTGTAACCACACCTCGTACACTTCTGATTAATGTCCCGTGTTGCACCATACTCGCGGGTCTGACTCCTCTGTCGCCGGTACGCAGATATTTTGCCTATTGCACCACTACGAACCTCAGCACGAGTGTTCCTGGCCACTTCTGACGCTCGACAGACATCAACTGCGCTGTTAAGCGTCAAATCCTTATTTTCTAGCATTGCTTTCACTGCCTCATCGTCTCGTGCACCACACACCACGCGGTCTCGAAGTTGGGTGTCGAAACAATGCTGACAGAAGTCACAAAAGGAGGCTATTTCCTTCAGAGAGCAAAGGAAGTCGTCGAAGGTCTCCCCTTCCTCCTGTATCCGGGAGTAGAACTCGCGCCGATCCACCAAGACGTTCCTTTGCGTCCTGAGATGCGCCTCCATTGCCATTACGACTTCCTTTGCAGGAATGTCTTCAGCTACTGGAAGAGCGTTCCTGATCACTCTAGTCCAATCTTCGTCCAACAGGCTCAGCAGAATGGCTCACTGCACCTTCAGCGGTAGGTTGTCGGCACGGGTCAACAACATATACCCGTCGAATTTCATCTTCCAGGCGGCGAAGTCACGTAGTGAAGCCGATGCGGTCATGGTGCTGGTGTAGCGGCGGCAGGCAGCCTTGCTGGGGCGTTATTGGTTGCAGGGCGGTGATTACTGCTGGCCGCGACACCGCCACCGGTGCTCAGTAAGCGCTGCATCATAGCCACCATACGCTCCTCACGCTGGGCCGAGAGCTGGTGTAGCGGCGGCAGGCAGCCTTGCTGGGGCGTCATTGGTGGCAGGGCGGTGATTACTGCTGGCCGCGACACCGCCAACGGGGCTCAGTAAGCGCTCCATCATAGCCACCATACGCTCCTCACGCTGGGCCGAGAGCGCTGTCTGCTGCACTACCAGATTCACCAGTTGCTCCATGTCTCCCATGTTGGTACTGTCGTTGCCACAGAACGGCTATCCCGCGAACACCAGTCAGGGTGAAGGAGGACGACGAAGAGATCCTACAAGTTGCACCATGTGTTATTCTTTCTGACTGGCCTGGACAGAGGAAACACTTCAGTGTGGCAACGTCTTTACTTGTGAAGGCAGATACAGAAAGCATGCCAGCCGGACTAACTCTGTCCGGGTGGGCTCCCGAACCCTGAGAGGTGAGCTCGTCTGAAGCTATGCTCGAAACAATCGAGCCTAACATTTCAACTGCTAATTAACAATACAACAATACCAAACACTTCACTATACCAAAGACTACACACTTCACTATACCAAACACTTAACAATACCATACACTTCACTATACCAAACACTTCTTTATACCAAACACTACACACTTCACTATAACAAACACGGTACACTTCACTATACCAAACACTATACACTTCACTATACTATACCAAACACTTCACTATACCAAACACTTCACTATACAAAACACTACACATATCACTATACCAAACACTTCACTATACCAAACACTTATATATACCAAACACTACACACTTCACTATAACAAACACTGTACTCTTCACTATACTAGGCACTATGCACTTCACTATGCTATACCAAACACTTCAATATACCAAACACTTCACTATACCAAACACTACACACTTCACTATACCAAAAACACTACACACTTCACTTTACCAAACATATTACACACTTCACTCTACCAAACACTACACTTCACTCTACCAAACACTACACTTCACTATACTAAGCACAATACCATTCACTATATTATATTCATCATATGAATACTACCTTATTTACTATAGTACTACATTACATCAGGTGTTTACATTTCTTGGACAAAATAATATTTTAAGATTTTATCAATCGTACAAAGATTTTAGAAAGGGCTTGCAGGTAGACAAAATAAGATTTAATTTAATGCTAAAAAAGGGAAAATGTGCCAGACATCAGTGGACAAAATAAGATAATAAACATATTTATCACTGAGTGAAAGCCGTACGACAGACGAAGGTAAATTTCCAGATGAACACCGAACTTTCTTTGGTGGACGAAACCATTTTTTTCTGGTAATTTTTGATGTGTTTTGAATTAATCTGCTAACCGTTTCAGTCGCAAATCACTTTTATTTAGTTTTATTTCAACATAAATGAATTTTTTTTTTTTTACCTAACCGAACCTATACCTAACCTAACCTTTACCTAACATAACCTATACCTAACCTAACCTATACCTAACCTTTACCTAACTTAAAAAAAAAAAAAAAAAGACGATTTGCGACAAAAAAACGGTTAGCAGATGAATTGAAAACATCAAAACTCACCAAAAAACAATAGTTTCGTCCACCAAAGTGAATTCGGTTTTCATCTGGAATAATACGCAAACGAATGATACCACTGGTTAACAACAAATTTATTGTCTAAGTTTTTTTAGCTGATTTAGGACAATTTTGATGTACTGAATCCAAAATTCACATTGATTTTGCTCAATCAGGTCAACTATTTAATCTATCGCCATATGATGTTTTTTTACGTTTTTGTTTACATGTCCAGGTATTTTCTATATATATATATGAAATCGTCCTCTGTATACAACAGCCGTACTTGCAGTAGATAATTATAATTCCACTAATCCAATAATTCCACCAATTCTGATAGTTCCAAGGGTGTGGTCCTAAACAATGTCACCAACTAGGAATTCTTCGGAATCACGATCCCTGGATTTTACAGTCTTCTGTTGTTCTTCCTCTTCTTCTCTTCAACTTTTACTTCTTTTCTTGAACACTTTTTATTAAACCCACTGCAGTACTGCATCCACTTTTGGGATACCTTGTGTGGAGTTGTGTGATATCTGCTATCGTCTTTCCGATAGGCAGACTCCCTTTTTTTTATTCATCATGCCTAGGATACTGCAGTAGCATAGAGGCTGCTACAGATCCTTGGTATACCCCCTACCCAAGCACTGATTAATTTCTTCCTACTGCTTGAATTATGATGCAAAATTCTTTCTTATTTCTTTAAATAAACGAATTCTGAAGTGTTTACATGCGCCAATTCTTGACTAACTGCTATTTTTCTTTTGCAGGTGAATGAAATGGATTCGGCCAGAAGATCTTGCATAAGTAAGCCCGATGTATTCTGCTACATCTGCGGCGAATACACCGTTGTTCCTAACAGGAATCCAGTCACAAGTTCCATAAGGCGTGCTTACCATACTTATTTTGGTATGTGACTTGGTGACCAGGATAAAGCTTGGGCGCCACATATGGTATGCAAGACATGCACCGAGTATCTGCGTCGTTGGACCAAGGGCAAGAAGAGTTTTCTGAAGTTTGGAATCCCCATGGTTTGGAGGGAGCCGACAAACCATGGCACTGACTGCTACTTCTGTGCTATTGAATTGACTGGGATCAACAGAAAGAACTGGAGCAGCCTCAAGTATCCTAATCTTGAATCAGCACGTCGTCCTGTAGCTCATTGTGATGAAATTTCAGTACATGTCTTTGGAGAACTTCCTGACATTAGTGACGAAGATTCCTCCAGTGTTGAATAAAATGAAGAAGAAAAAGTTGTTCTTGACGATGATGCTCCACATCCTTTTTCCCAAAAGGAGCTAAATGATCAAGTTCCAGATTGAAGGAAAAAAACCTCCTCTCTGACAGTTCTCGCATCACCTTCTAACGCAACAGACATCAAGAGTATCTCCTTTTTTTCTCTGAAGAGAAGGACTTGGTGTACTGTATAGATATTGCGCAGCTTCTGCACAAGCTTGGAGTGCCACAGTACCAACCCGAAGATTGGAGACTGTTCATTGACAGCTGCCAAGCGATCGCTGAAATGTGTTCTGCTGCACAACGACAACCAGTTTGCCTCTGTACCCCTCGCTCACTCGACTACACAGAAGGAGAAGTATGGAGCGGTGAAGTACGTGCTGGAGAAAATTCGTTATGATCAGCATGAGTGGTTGATTTGTGTTGACCTGAAGATGGTGAACTTTTTATTGGGACAACAGTCCGGGTTCACCAAGTACCCGTGCTTTCTGTGCATGTGGGATAGTAGGGACCGAGCTCAGCATTACACGAAGAAGGACTGGCCTGTACGGGAGGAATTGGTGCCTTGCAGAGCAAGGAACGTCATAAACAACCCTCTGGTGGACAGAGACAGGATACTTTTCCCACCGCTGCACATCAAGCTCGACTTGATCAAACAGTTCACCAAAGCTCTGGACAAGGATGGTGGCTGCTTCACTTACTTGTGCCACGCTTTTCCAGGATTGACCATGGCGAAGTTGAAAGCTGGCATCTTTGACGTCCCCAACTCCGTTACTCATCAAGATCCAGTTGAAAACTCAATGAACGAAGTGGAACTGGAAGCGTGGAGGCTTTTGTTCTGGCGTGAAGAACTTTCCTTGGCACAACAAGGCCAGGAACTTTCGCAAATTTCACCAATATGCTGAAATGCTTCAGAACTCGGATGCAGCATGGCACATAATGCATATTATTCTCACATATGGATCGGTTTCTGAAAATCTTGGATCAATGACGACGAGGCAAGGGGAAAAATTCCATCAGGGCATAAAGTGATGGAACAAGGTATCAGGAAACCTGGGATCGCATTCATGATGGCTGATTACTGTTGGACTCTGAAGAGAGACATCCTTGCCGAATTTGAGATTCTAGGAGTTCGAGAGAAACGGAAAAAATTCAGCCTGAATTTTGAAAGATGATGACCTAACATGCAATGTACATGTACTTACCTTTTCAATGTCTTCTATTCAATGTACACTAATCAATTTTTGTTACCTAAATATGAGTACAAAATTGTTCCGTTACATTGATAGAAGATTGAGAAACGTAGACAGTACATAGCCCAAATGAATTGTAGTAAGAATGTAATTGCAAGTCTAGCATGCAAATGTGACATGTCGATTGACCTTTTATTAATTGTCTCATTCCAAATGTTTTACACTAAAGAATTTTTGTTACATATAATTAATGAATTGTGTTAGAAAACTATTTTCTTCTCTTAAAAACCAATTTTGGATGAGAAATATTAATAAAAAATCAACCGAAAATGCCACAAAAATGTAATCGATTTAGTCGGAAGATTGGATTTTTTTAAACCGACTTAGCACAAAAAACTGACCTGATCGAGAGAAACGGATGTCAATTCAGCGGTGCAAAATTGTCCTAAATCAGTTAAAAAACTTAGACGACTTACAAATTTTTGTTTATGCAACTCAGTGTAATCAGAACAAATCATGTGAACAGCCTTATTGATTTCTGTGCAATAATAATTTATGTAGGACAGGCTTAAAGAGATAAACCGTAAAGTGAGAATCGACCCTAATCCGTAATCCGTAACCATTGCAATAAGAAAGTAACACTTGCGCCTCCACATCCTACAATATGTTTGTAAATGTGGGAAATTAATGGTAACACAAAGACATTTATGACAAAATGTAATGAAAGGTTTCAATCACCAATTCATTGGTAGCCGCTCGTGCTTCTCGCCATCCTGTGCTCGCCACACACGCCTCACAGACCAAACATTCCATCCTGCCCCACTGGCTACACCAACCAGGTGTTACCCTTTTCTATCTTGTTGTTTAAGGGTAACTGGGTTCAATCCATTAACATACAGCGTCTATGATCTGTAGGGATTGATTGCCAAGGTGTGGTATGGGTAATAAAAAGTAGTCGAGCGGTTTCTTTTAGGCTTGTTAATATATAAGTACCAGTAACGAGGAGTACAATATACAGTTATGTAAAATATGTACAACGTGAGGAATAGCGACTAGTCACGGGTTCCATCGGCTAAGGAACTTAAGTCTTAAGACAGGCCTGAACCATTCAGTGACAACAGCGTGTGACCCACAGGTTACTCAGAGGGAACGTGTACGTGAGTGAAGCGTTGCCCTCTCTTTTCTGCTCCTTCCGGCCGTTCGAAATCTTATATAGGGGAGGTTTCTTTATGTTGACAGGTGCTTACACATGCTTGAATGTGTAATGCTTATCAACTGTCCTAAGTGGCACTCAGCTATGTTGTCGCTCTTCTTAATGGATGGTAAACAGGCTGGTGGTGATGACACAGCATAGACACAGTTGTTTGCACCTTCCTTGGTGAAATCGCAGTTTATCAACTGCGATAAGTGGCAATCAATGTGTTGTCGCTCCTCCTTTTGTGCCACAGTGCATTCTGGTCAAAAACATACTACTCCCCTGGCCACTGTCTGTTAACATAGTAATAATTATACACATACATATATCTCTACCTATTCAGTACCCTAATATCGCTCCGTCACCTACCCAATCGCGTCCTCGCGATGGTCTAGAGCAGCGTGTCTTAACCTTTTCCGACCTCAGCACCCCATGTAGTCAGGTCTAGGAAGTCCAGCACCCCCTAACTCTGGCTAACATCTGGCTACAGAGTCTACAGTCGCTTGATCATATATTTTGTTCATTCCCCAAAAATATAACACCAAGGATGCCAATACTATAGGCACAAACAATAGAGTTAAGAGCGTGGACAAACTCACTCAAGCATAAACAGCAGGGCAATTGAACATACACTCATCAATGTGATTTTTGTTGCTGCTTATGTGCGACTAGTTTCTGAAATCAAGCCTTCGTGTTGGTCAGAGCCACCCTCATGTCGTGGAGCAGCCTACCATGAAGGTGGTTCCGGGCAATTGTTTGGATCTGGAACATGGTGGAGATTGAATGCCTTTTCACACAGATAGGTAGTTGGAAATGGAATGATCATCTCCAGCGCTGGCTTCGCCAGTCCAGGGTACGCTACCAACTGATCACATCAGAAGCCAGACAATGGTAATGTACGGAGTTTCGTCTGACAACCTTGGTTCACCTGCAGATCATTAAGCTGCTCCTTCAGGTTGTCAACATCACTCATTTCTGCCAGGAAGGGCTGCTGAATCCATTCTGGATATGTATGATCCTTGGGAAAGTACTTTGTCATGGTGGTTTCAAGGTGCGAGAGGTGAGCAACACTATTTTCTACAAGCATGGGACTGACTGTCTTATTCCCCAATTCCTCGTCTAGGATAGGAAACCTACCCACATTTCCTCCCTAGATTCGACGGTTCCAGAGTGAGAGCTTCTTCTTGAAGGTTTCTACCTTCTCTACACAAACAAGATTGTTAGAAAACGTGCCTTGCATGGACAAGTTGAGTTCATTCATATGGCTGAAAATGTCTGCCAGATAGGAGAGAGAGAGGATGAACATTTCGTCCTTCAAATTATCAGCAAACTTATTCCGATACTCTCGGAGGCATATTGCAATCTCATTTTTGAGCCCTGCAATACGGCTCAGGATTTTTCCACGTGAGAGCCACCGCACTTCTGTGTGGAAGAGAAGGACTAGATGTTCACTTCCAATCTCCCCACAAAAATCTTGAAAACACTTTGGTTTAAAGGACGACCCATGATGAAATTCACCACTTGAACATAGACAGACAAACCTTCTTTGCGGTGAGACGGCAACGTTCAATGGCGATTGAAAACACAGTGCTTCATGATGATAACTGGTACCCTCCATGTGATTAATATTAATATTAATTACCAAACCAGTAAAGCCTGACCTATTCCCTATTATGGCTGGGGCACCATCTGTGCAGACCGACCCTACCTTCTCCCACTTGATATGATGGTATCTCCAATAACTCGACCAAGAGTCGAAATCCATCCGCTGCCTTTGTCGTCGTTTGCAATGCCTCGCATAAGAAGAATTCATCTTTAATATCACCATCCTTGATGTACCGGATATACAAAATCAGTTGACTCATGTTGGAAACATCAGTTGATTCATCCAACTGGAGACTGATGCGGATGGGAATGTCCATAATCTCCTGAACAATCTGGTCCAAGATGTTGCATATCTGCAACTCTCCCTGAGATAATGTCGTTGAATAGAGGCACTTGTTTCATTTCTTGGCTGCCTCTGTTCCAAGAACCAGTTCTACCATCCAAATGGTGCATGGCTTAACCAGGTTTTCCGAAGCCGAATGCAAGGCCTTCTCCCTGACGCACTGGTATGCCACCTCATAGGAAGCTTGTAGAAGGGATTTCTGCACTGGTTTGAATCCAAGTGGGGGTAGTGGCCTTTCTGGTCATATCTAGGCCTCTTAGCCTGCAGGGCCTCGATAGTCTGTTCTTGTTCTGCAGCTGGATGCCTCACCTGGTGTTCTTGGAGTCTAGCAGGCTTCAAATTTGAGTTGCAAATAATTAAATGGCCGATCATACATAGTGTGGTCTGGTCCTCCACGATCATCCAGGAGTGCAGTGAAGCCATACGTGACATATTCGTCACTCCATTTGCGTGTCTTTGGCATTACATAATCACACAAGCCTATGGACAAAGAAGCTGTTAGCAAAAATGCCCCAATCTAAATTAGAAATTTACCTTCAAAATGTAATTGATTGGTGTTTTACCAAAGGTAATGTTCCTCCCCCAAAAAACTTCATAAAATTGGAGCCCCTATATTATGAGTGATGTTGACAAAGAAACAAACAAACAGACACAGACGAACACATAGTATTATTCCATCTTCACATCCTTTATGAGTGTGTTGGAGCGAATGAGGAAGAGTACACCTTCCAATGGTCTTACCAGTATTACTGGAACTTGAAGTTAAGGCGAAACACACCAACAACAGAATGAGTTCCAAACACAGCAGGAACTAGGTGATTCACGGAGAGATGCCACCGAGCGCCTAACTTCTGATCTTTCTATAATTTATGATTGGGGCAAAGCAAAACTTGTGTTCAATGCCTCAAAAACCCATTTTATTCACCTATCTTCTCGACAAAACCTACCAGATAACTATACCCTCTTCTTCAAAAACACTCAACTATTTCCTTCTTCTGCAATGAACATTATTGAACTATCTTTTACTAAAAATCTGAACTGGAAATCTCACATATCATCTCTTGCTAAAACAGCTTCTAAGAAGTTAGGTGTCCTGTGGCGTCTGCGTCCTTTTTTTCTCCCTCCCAGTTACTTGCTCTACAAGGGCCTTATCCGCCCATGTATGGAGTATGTCTCACATCAGAGTCACATGTTTGGGGAGGATCCACTCATACAGCTCTCCTAAACATTGTTGAGTCAAAAGCTTTTCGTCTCATCACTCTACTCCTCTGACTGACTGTCTTCAATCTTTAAATCACCGCCGCAATGTTGCTTCTCTTGCTATCTTCAACCGTTATTTTCATGGTCACTGCTCTTCTGAACTTGATAACTGCATGCCTCCCCCTCTTCCGCGGCCACGCTGTATAAGACTTTCTACTCATTCTTATCCCTATTCTGACCATCTTCCTAATGCAAGAGTTAATCAGTATCTTTACTCTTTCATCCCTTTCACTAGTAAACTCTGAAACTCTCTTCCTGTTTCTATTTCTCCACCTTCCTACGACTTATATTTTTTTAAGAGAAGAGTAACAAAACACCTCCCGAACTAAATTGGCCTACCCCTCTTCTTTTTTTTATCCTCTTAAGTTCTTCTTTATGGGGACTGACAATTAAGCGGGCTTTGTGTTACCTATTTTTGCTGTGCCCTTGGCCAGTCATTTGTGATGTAAGAAAAAAAAAGAAAAAAAAAAACATACCATGCGGGGGCTTGAGCAGTCTGCTACTACGCAACTACTGCCTGCAGTGACGCGGTCTCACCTCCTCACGTCAAACATCAGCACTCGAGTGCAAATCTCAATGTATCAATGTATCAATGTATCTCAATCTAATCTCAATGTAAGTCAGTATAATGAGGTTAAAGTTTATCAAATAAAAATTGTACTCCTTTCAAAAAATATCCCTTCGATATTTGTGTATCCATTGCGAGGAACTCTAATATTGTACCGCCATATATGCAGCATTTCCCAGCACCTCCTAAATTTGATTTCAGCACCCCTTAGTCGTGCAAGCACCCCAGGTTAAGAAACACTGGTCTAGAGACATGTACCTAACCATGTTACAGGAATACGTGTCCTAGAGATTCGCGGCTGGGCTGGCAATGCTCTTTTTAAGATGTCTATACAAGGTGAGGGCTTTCCAGACAGGAAAGCAAAGAGGAATTACAGTAATAAATATTATTATAATAGGAGTAATGACAGATGGATAATGTACAGAAGGACTTAAGCAAACTGGTAGGGAGTCCTGAACAGCAGTTTTCAAATCTGAGGTATTCAAAAAGGTGAACTCAGAAAGGCTATTAGTGACATATCTGATTCTAGAGAAATGTACATGTTTCAAGCTTTCAATAGGAAAAACTCGACTTGAAAAATTGGTAGTAAAACAATGGTGGAAGTTAGAGGGGAATGTCGTCAGGTTGGAGGAGCGGACATTACACGCGAGAAGAACTGCGAAGTGACCTGAAACTTTCTTGTATTCAGTGCCGTCAGGAAAGACTACAGACACACAAAGCAAGGTTTTGTGAAAAAGAAGTAGTGATGACTGAAGAATGATCGATGGAATATGTTTTTAGGTGCCAGGTGAGCATAAGGGCACAAAGACAGGGCCTTAGAAACATCATTCCGGGTCAGCACAACTTCACAAACTCCACCCGCTATAGCCAAAAAAACATAGACGAAGGCTGGACAATGAAACCAATTGAGATACTCAGTCTTACATCTGTGTAAGTCAGATAAATGACCAATAGCGTACAGTGTAAAGTCTTTAGATATTAAGACCACCGATTTAGCTACGTTTAAAGTCATGATTGTTTAATTCACTGCAAAAGGAAACGGTTCAATTTGATGATCTTCAAATGTATGTGGGACTGAAAGGGTACCTGGATGACTATTGCGTCTGACGTCAGCACAGACTCCACTAAGGGATAGTAGTGATGACTACCGCGTGAGTTAAACAAGGGGTTTAATTTATAATCTTTTAAGCCGATATCCAAAACATAGAGAAAGTCTTTGACAGGGAAAAGAGAGGAAGCCACCCTTCCACGCGCTGCATCCGCTATATTTTGTATGATCAAGGTGTTAGCATGCAGAAGAGAGTTAACTGTATTCCCCAATATGTGAAGTATTTGATTCATTTCCATGAAAAATAAATGTTCTTTAAATTAGTTAGCACCTCATTTATAATTAATGCTAGGCTATTAACATACAAGGCAAGATCATCTACATGCTTTTCAAGTTTAGCAATTTTCATGCAGTTTAAATGTATAGGTTTATTGTTAGCTGATGCTATGCTAATTGAGTAAACCCTCTTCGTAATTCATCCACATCTTCATTCATAGCGGTTCCAAATAACATGCGTGACAGTTGACCTATAACGTCAATGAATCCCCGTTTAGTGCGATGTGAAGCATCAAGGCCGTGGTAGTTGTCTAGGGCAGGATTGATGGTATCATTGAGGTAGGTCAGTCGTGCATGAAAGAGAGGAGTATATCGGGTCGTATAATTATTCATGGTCACATGATCCAGGAAGACAGAAAAAAATATTTCAATCAGTTTGCTTCGGGGGTTCCTGCTCCAATCGGATTAGAGCTGCAGTCAGTTGCTCCGTGACCTCCCTCAACCTGCTCGGTATCTTCAGAAGAGCAGTATGGGGGTACTTAACCCACAACACATCCTCCACCAGGGAGACTCGACCCATATGGGCAGTAAGGGTGTTACGTGGTGTCCAAGGAGAGAAGGGGGAGTGAGACAGTCAGTCCGGTAGCCAAGCTCTGTCTGCCTTTATTGGGGGAAGTACAACTACACAATAGTCTGGTGTGTGGTTCATTGTGTGGTTCATTATCCCGAAACGTCTTCCCCTACATAAAACAACTTAGAACAAACAAACTGACAATGGTTCGGAAATACCCAAATAAATCTAATTCAGTTAAACCATGGGTAAGACACAATTCTAAATTAAATTCAAAAGAAACAGAACAGTAAACAACAAAGAACAACAAAGAAAAACATATAAGTATCCAAGTAAACAAATTTAAGGAATTTGCAGAACATGAAACATTATAACAGAAAATATTACACCTGGAGCCTGTCCACAGGCTTCACTACTCTCCTGCTTCTTGTTGTCACTGGAGGTGGTGGGAATACACTAGGTTTTGATGTGGGTGTTGGTGTGGAAGTGACTGTGGGTGTACGGGGAGATAGGTCAGGCCCAATGTTACTGCGCGGGCTCGCTATGGTGACGGGAAGGGGATCACACTCAGCGGGTATAGAGTGTGTCTACGTTGTTTTCGTAGATGTTGTCGACTCCTTCTGTAGGTCCTTCCATCCTCAGTCTTCACCACATATGACCCTGGCTTGATTCTATCACCAACAGTAGCTTGCCGCCATTCCCTGATGCCTGGTGACAATGGTTGCATCCTCACAGTATCACCAGTGTCTAGAGGAGTTAGTACTCCACGTGAGAGAAAACGCTCGGCACCTTTCCCTCTCCTTTCCTGCTGTGTTCTCGCGTCAAAACTGCGGTGTAGTGACGGACGTAGTCTGCAGGCCGCAGTAGGGATGTGAGTCTTAGTTTCCCTTCCGAATATCTTCTCAGCATGACTGGTTTCGTCTCCCTCTGTTGAAGTGTTCCTGTAGTTTAACAACCCAATATACGGATCATTGCCTGCCGCCTTGCAATTACGCATTAACTGCTTCACTGTTTTTACCGCTGCTTCAGCTGCGCCATTCGCTTTACTATTTCCTGGACTGATGGTCTCATGTCCAAAGTTCCATTCCTACCTGAACTTAGCGAACTCTGCTGAAGTATACTGCGTCCCATTATCGCTTACAAGCACGTCAGGAATACCATGCCTGGCGAAATGAATTTTTAACTTGCTGATGATAGTTGCAGAGGTTGTATCTGGCAAATAGTCCAATTCGCAGAACTTGCTGTGGTAGTCAACTGTAACTAGATAGTTACGACCCGCCCACGTGAAAATGTCGCTCCCCACCTTCTCCCAAGGGAGAGATGGAACTTCATGTACATGTAGTGGTTCAGTAGCTTGCTTCGTTCCAAAAGTTAACGCAAGTTCCACATGTTTCAACATATTGGCATATCTCTGCAGACATACCAGGCCAATAGATGAGGTTTCGCGCTCGTCGTAAACAGGCGTTAATTCCTAGATGACCAGCGTGAACCTTCGTCATCATCTCGCGGCGAATTAGTTTAGGTATAACTATTCGTTCCCCTCTGTAGATCCCTCCGTCCCGCACTGACATCTCGTCTCTGTAACTGAAGTATGGACGAAGTTGCGCTGAGAGCAATACCTTGTTCTCAGGCCAACCTCGCTGGATGACTTCTCCCAACTGAACAAGCGAGTCGTCAATTACTGTAGCGCCTCTGATTCTCTTTAGCCGATCCGGTTTTACGGGAGATAGAGTTACGTTGTTGATGTGCTCGCATCCTGTGACCGATGCTTCACTCGTAGGAGTTCTTGAAAGGGCGTCAGAAGCAAGTATTTCTTTCCCAGCCTTATAGATGAGGGTGTAGTTGTAGGTTTGTGCACTTAACAACATTCCTTGTAGTCGATTTGAGGCTCTTGAGAGAGGTTTGGTGACAATAGCAGTCAAGGGCTTGTGGTTCGTGATAACTTGAGTGTGGCGGCCGTAATTGTAGTGATGGAATTTTTCAAGTCCATACAGTGTAGCATCACTTTCTCGATCTGTGCGTAACGCCTCTCCGTCTCAGAGAGCGACCGGCTCGCGTACGCAATTGGTTTGTCACTCTGCCACAAAAACTGCTCCCAGCCCTTATTCACTTGCATCCGCTTCTAGGGTCAGTTCCTGCTTCGGCTCATAGAATCCCAGGACTGGGGCACTCGTTACCAATTCCTTGAGTCGCTCGAATGCCTCTTGTTGTGAAGATGACCACGTCCAAGGAACTTCTTTCTTCAGGAGATTATGTAGAGGTTCCCTAATTTCAGCAGCATTCGGGATGAACATTGCAGCATAATTAACATGACCGAGGAAACTTCTCAACTCTTCGAGCTTCGTGGGTGGCGGAATCTTGGTTATCGCGGTCACTTTCTCGGGATCCACTTTCTGTCCGTCCTTTGTGATTCTGTGTCCCATGAATGTGATCTCATCTGCTGCGATTTCCACTTTTTCCTTAAGTTTTATTCCCCACTGTCTGCAGCGTTCCAATAGACCTCTCAGGTGTTTCTCATGCTCGTTATCATCTATGCCATAGATCACAATGTCATCAGCGATACATACAATAACAGGTAAGTTTTCCATGGCATTTAAGAGTCTATTCTGGAATATTTCAGCTGATACATTTAATCCAAATGGCAATCTAAGCCATCGATAACGACCGAAGCATGTTTGAAAAGTGGTAAGTATGCTTGACTAGTTTTCCAGCTTAACGTGCCAGTAGCCAGACGCCAGATCAACCTTAGAAAACACTGTTGCGCGTCTCAGCTTGTGTAGAGTGTCTTCCAAAAGTGGCAGTACGTAGTGTTCCCTTAACAGTGCCTTGTTTAACTCATGAGGGTTAATGCACACACAAATCGCTCCTGACTTCTGTGGTGCAACCACAACTTGAGTCACCCAGGGCGTCGGCTCATCTACAGATGCGATGACTCCGAGACACTGAAGCCTTGTTAACTCCTCCCGAAGTTTAGGTCTGATAGCGAGTGGGATCCTTCTTGCTGCCATGATGACAGGTGCGATGGTTGGGTTTGTGCGGAGGTACTGTTCACCTGGTAGAGTGCCCAACTCACCATTAAACACGTCTCCGAATTCGTTTCCTGTCACAGCTGACACTCTTTCGAAGTTGTTAACCCGCACTGTCACGAGTCCCATCGCTTCACAGGCTGTCAGTCCCAGAATTGGTGTGTAATCAGCCTCGTAAACTTGGAACTCGACAGAGTACTTCTTGTTGTTACGGGGGTTTATCACCGACGTCCTACAGGTTCCTATAGAGTGTAACTGTGATTCATTCCAATCACTCAAAGTGCATTTCTGTGGCATAATCTTGTCGACATGACGAACAGGAAGCATGTTAACTGTTGCACCCGGGTCAACCTGAAACACCACTTTGGAACCACAAAGGATCATTCAGCAATTAACTGTCTTTGGAGCTGCTTCCTTTCACCATATTAATCCACTCTTCCTCTGATGTTTCTACATCCACAAGATGGACATTTGGTGTCCTTCTGTGAAAAGATTGCTTCCTCTGCATCTTCTTTTGGCACACAGATGCGAAGTGGTTGGGTCCTTTGCACTACAAACAAGTCTTATCATATGCTGGGCACAATTCCTTTTTTAGGGGGTGCACCAGGTTACAAAACTTGCATCTACGCTTGGTGTTCCTCCTCACCTCACTAGCACCACCACGCGCAGTAGTCACTTTGCACAACTTGTCTGGCGTAAACGCTCTGCTCTGTGTTTCAGCACTCTCTGCCGCTCTACATAAATCAACACACTGAGCCAGAGTTAGTTTCCTCACCTTCAGTAGTTCGTGACGTATAGAGGAGTTACGAATGCCCACAACGATTTTGTCCCTTAGCATAGAATCAAGGCAATTCACACAGAAGTTACACGACTTCACCAGCACTCGAAGGTCAGTGTAGAAGTTTTCGACGCTTTCGCCATCCTCTTGATTGCGCTGCTTGAAGATTAATCTCTCATACGTCTCGTTTTCTTCCCCCACGGCATAAGCTTTGAAACAGTCCAATATGTCCTTCCCCGTCCGTGTAGCTGCAGGCGTGTCAAAGTGGAAACCTTCGTACACCTTCATGGCGCCGTCGTCGAGACTGTTTTCGAGGAGGGCGACCTGATAAGCACAGGGTCGTTCCTCCAGACGCGTCAGGATACTGTAGTTGTCCCAACGTCGCTTAAACAACCTCCAGTCACCAGCAGGGTTACTGCCGAAAGCGAGGAGTGGGGGAGGCTGGAGTTTCACTCGGGCGGCCATGGTCAGCAACAGAGAAAATTCTGTATCCTCCTTGGACAGCAAACCTTCTGCCGTCTCTCAGTATTAGCCGTTCAACGTCAAGGAGCTGGATAAGTACCACCGCAAGCCACCATGCTACGTGGTGTCCAAGGAGAGAAGGGGGAGTGAGACAATCAGTCCGGTAGCCAAGCTCTGTCTGCCTTTATTGGGTGAAGTACAACTACACAATAGTTCGGTGTGTGGTTCATTATCCCGAAACACCTCCTGGCTTGAGGTGTGAATGGTCCAGAGCCAGAATAGAGCTCAGGGTGAAGAGATATATGAAGGCAAACATGCCTGGAGCAAAGCATAAAAGCTATTAGTTACGAGAGCTAAGGTAAGTATGTAAGTATGTAAGTATGAGGGGCGTTAGTTGGAAAAGTTGAGTTATCCTCATTCAGGCGAGTAGCATCGCACACTCATGCAATCTCTACGAAAGTTAAATCAGGCTTAGCACCGGTCCTTTTAAGTCTGTCACTGTGTACTATTTCCAATGTTTGTAACCAAGGATCAAATATCTCAAACTTATGACCTTGTAATTGTTCTAATACTAAGCGTGGTCCCACAAATTTAGGAGACAATTTTGAGTTTCTCTCGGGTACTCTGACCATCACAGAATCACCCTTTTGTAATGTAACAGGAGAAGAACGCTTGTGTTGTTGGGAGCACATAGCAGCTTTGGTAACAAGCAGTCGGTCTTTTACATCTTTATGGATGTCTGAGAAAACCAGTAATTGGCTCCTAACATAATCATCAATATTGTACACAGGTTGTTGAGGACTACCACGCAAGTCATAAGGGAGTCGTTTCTCCATCCCAAAAACTATGTAGTAAGGGGTTTGCCCAGTTGACTCGCAAACGCTACTATTTATGCTTGCTATTACATGTGGTAACCAATCTTCCCAATTTTCTAGTAAACCACTGACAACTGGGCGCATAATTTGTAGGATCTTCCTATTGGTGCGCTCCACAAGGCCGTTACTGGCGGGGTGATACGTTGCCACAAAGGTTTGACTTAGGTTAAACATTCTGCAAAAGTTCACTCAGAAGTGCGTTGCGAAACTCCGCCCATTGTCACTTAATAATACTCAAGGTGTCGAGTATGGACAAAATAGATTAGCCATCAGGGCGTGAGCAATCGCACGGTCAGTTTTATCCCTTACTGGGGCCATAACAACGTACCCTGGAGGTACTTGGAGCCCTGATGACTAGCGGGAAGCTGAAGTAGGTCTATTGCAACTACGTCCCATGGTCTTTCCGGGGGAGGATATTATAAAATCGGTGCTGGCCTAGGCACCTTCCCTTTGTGCTGGGCGCATTTCACACACCTAGCCACATACGCGTCTATTTCTACACGCATGGTCGGCCAAAAATTAATTATACGGGCTGCAGTAAGGGTTCGCTCCTTCCCTGGATGACCGGCAATAACCGCATCATGAATTAACTTTAATACCACATGGACATATGAATCAGGTATCACAAATTGTGCCACAGGATCTGCTTTATGAGGCCAATATCTACAAAGCACTCCGTCTAATGACAAACATAATTGTGAGATAATTGTGAGGTAATTTTGGTAAATGTGATTCATCACCTGATTCCAGAGCAAATATGACCTTGTTCCACACGTCATGTTGACGCTGGGCATTGGCTAATTCATGAATGGTTAAATATAGTAAAACAGGGGGCTTTTCTCCCACGGATCCTACTGGTACATTCCTAGACAGGACGTCAGGCACTACATTAGCTCGACCTGGCACGTATTTAAACGTTGTATTAAACTCTTGTAGAGTTAGGTACCAGGGCGCGAGTCTACCGGTAAGGTTTCTTCCCTTAAATAGTTCGGTGACGGCTGCATGATCTGTAAATATAGCTATATAATACCCTAAGACAATATCCCTAAAATGTTTGAGAGCCCAGACAACAGCGAGCGTCTCCTGATGAGTGACAGTAATTTGACTCGGCAAGATTTAAAGTTCTACTCGCGTACGCAATAGCACGATTTTTATCGTGTGCGTCAGGTTGCATTAAAACAGCTCCAAGGCCCAGGTCGGAGACATCCGTATAAATGATGAAAGGACCCTTATAATCTGGAAACGCCAAGACAGGTGCGTTGGTTAGGGGAAATTTTAAATCATGAAAACTTTTGTCTTGTGCAGCATTCCAATGAAACGGTATATCGTTATTTAACAATCTGTTCAAAGGGGATGCCGTGGCCGCAAATTTTTTAATGAATCGCCGATAATAGCCACACTATCCAATGAAAGAACAGACATTGTCTACACTCTGTGGATGTGGAAAGTTTTGAATTGTTTTGATTTTATCATTCATGGTGTGCATTCCGTCCTCGTCGACGTAATTTCCTAAGAAGATAAGAAGGAGATTCTAGCTTAAAAAAATTCACACCTCGTGATTTTAGCTTTAAGACCTGCTTCTTTAAGCTTGAGAAGTACAGCTTCTAAAGTGGCAAAATGAGACTGGATCTTTATTAAAAAATTTCACATCATCATGATATGCATATACATTGTTTCCTAGCATATCAGAAAATAAGGTATTTATCATCCTCTAAAAAGTGATAGGGGCAAATTTCAGCCAAAAAGGCATTGTAGGCCACTCAAAATGTCCACTGCGAGTGCTAAAGGCAGTTATTTCCCTAGACACGGGCGCCATCGGTACTTACCAGTAACCGCTTACAAGATCAAGGCTACTTAAAATGTATTACCCTGTCCTAAAGACATCAATAAGTCACTTAAAACAGAGAGAGGGTACCTATCGTCCTCAGTTACTTCATTTACCCGCCTAAAATCAATTACAGGTCTGTAACTTCCGTCCTTTTTAGGAACGAGAAATAAGGATAAGTTCCACGGTGATCGTGAATTTCTTATTACACCCTGTTCCAGCATGTCTTTTATTTGTTCATCGACTATCTGCCTCAGACTGTGAGGAAGTCGATAGGCTGGAATATAGACCGGCTGAGTACCAGATTTTAATTTAATGTGATGTGTTGTTCGGTCAGTATTGCCTAGACAATCTCCTGGTATGGCAAAAACATCACGGTATTGCTTGAAAAGTCCTAACAGTTAAGGCTTTAATTCAGGATAGTCCACTACAGCGACACGCGTATCAAAGGTGTGTACAGGAGCCGGCTTGTTTTCGCGTGAATTATTGTATACTGAAGAAATACAAGCAGTTGGGAGTTCCAAAGGTTCCGGCACAACCGACGCGTCATAAGCTAATGCTCTACTTAAGAGGACCCCTTGTTTTAATTTGATCAGACCGCCGGTGGTATTTACCACAAGGGCGACAGTCTTATGTCCCTCACGAACCGTGCTCAGAGTTGATTCTACCACTAGTCTTTTTATATGATTAGGGCCTTCAAGGCAGATGTCACACCCTACGGTAGCTTTGGGGACTCACACGCCGACACGGGAATGTGCATGGCCACACGGTGGGGAATTTCGTGGTTCCCTAATACCGTGGCATTAACAACTTTCCAATTCGCGATTGGATCATGTTGTGTAGAATATACATTATGTGACATCTTTTCTTTTACAAGAACAGACACCTGGGCAGGATCTGAAGAGCAGGTACGGCTTCATCTTGAGCTAGAAAAGTACCTACCTTACCTTTGCGATTCAGTTCCCACCCGGAAGCAGGGCTCATGGGTTGATCCATCGCCTTAAAGCATTTCCCTTGGAATCTGATCGTACCAATGTCTGGATGAATTACCATACGGTTGGATTTGAGCGATGTTAATCCTAAAAACCCATCCGTGGGCAAGGACAAGTTGGACGCTACATACAAATCCAAGTGCATAATAGATGTGCCTTTTCCTAAGGTGATGGGTAGGCGAACAATACCAAAAATATTGAGAGGCTCGCTAGTAACACCCATTAAATTTAGGTTATTGGGACGCAAAGGCCATTGACTTCCACGCAACGCACGTTTTAGTGCAAGGTAATCCTTTTCTGACAGCACATTGACGGCGGCGCCAGTATCCACAGCAAAAGATGCCTTTAACCGTCACATCTTTGTTGACAAAGCCATTATGTTAGCTTGACTGCAAGCGGCCACTAAAGATGCATATATATTACCCTCACTGACACCACTGCAGTATTTTCTTCCTTAGTTACTTTTCTTCCTAACCTGGCTTTGTTTTTGAATGACGTGCGGATTTCCCCGACGATGCGCCGCCCATTCCACGGCCTCGGGAAAAGTTATCTCTTATTTTGAGAAGCGTGAAGCAATTATCAGTAAAATGGGTGGTGTTGTCATGGATTGAACAATATGGACTGTTTCCTGTCGCGCCACGAGGGGAAAAGAAATGAGGCTTGTGGATTGTAGTGTTGGTAGGTCGCGTCTGCCTTCGCGGTGGTGCCGTCGCATCTTGATAAAAATGTCTATTGGGAAACTGAGCATTGTAAGGACCACTGGCGTCACGATAATTGTTCTTTTTCTTGGATTTAAGCTGATCCGTGACACGAATAAAACACTTATTAGTGGTGTGTCCTTCACGCTGGCAGTATGTGTAGGTGAGGGTCGGTATTCCTGACGCAGTCACGGCCGCGTAGGATGAGTCAGGAGCCTCCTCATCAATGGTGGGTAACGTCACAGCGACGCTAGAGGCAGTCATACATACATCACCATTCTTTCCCTCCACTTTGGTTTTTAATTTAAGAAAAAAATCGTGGAGTTCTTTAGCGGGTGTGTAGTTTAATGACAAACTGCTCCTTCGACATTTCCCCTTTAGCAGGATCATGTCAGTCAGTTATCACTTCTAACATATATAATAACTTGCATAACTATTACTATTGAATTACAACTATTATCAAACAAGTGTAACACGTATTATAACTTCCATACAGGATATTTTCATGTACTTAACATCAAATGAACCAGTGTATATTTAGAAACATCATGATCATATAATTATGTACATGTGGGAAATACATTGATAGGATGATTTGAATGGTTACACTCCTAAATATAAATCCAAACACTGGTGCTTGAATTAAACTCACAACTGAAAAAGATTATTAAATTAAGGGACAACTAGAAATTATCTAACTACCACAACAAATATTTACCTGGTGGTAGTGGCTGTCCAACTAATGTCACCAAGCTAAACCTTATTATTGAGATTTCAATAAGCTAGGAGAACTATAGTGGGTTAACCGACAGACCTCCTGCAAAAGTTTGTACTCTGCTGATGACGTCTTAGATGTTGATGACTGAATACAATATTGCAGGCGGACGAAACATTATCGATGTGACAAGCACAGCACATTCATGGACCGGGATATCTGGATTTAGTAACCCATGCTCTCCATGAACACTATTTACAATATTTACACGAGAACACACGAGGTGTCTCTAAATGTGTATAAAGAGCAAAGAGCGATGGCTTCTCGCCTCGGTGGTGTGTGACTAAAAGAGCGCGAGTCAGCTGTGTTCCCCTGGACGTCGCTTTCACTCGACAGATATACGAGCCCAAATAAATTTCCAAATAAATTTATATTACTCCTATGTATACTATTATTTAATTTTAGTAATATTCATAATTATCTCTGGAGAAATTTTTAATTTCCGACAGTACATATAATGCATTTAGAAGTATATGTATCTTTTACAAGTTAGCCATGAGAACAAAGGATTGCTCAACCTTTTGTTAGACCAAGGAAGTGGATCACAAAACAAATGCACCTAAGTCAGTTGTTATGGCTAGCATAAATGATAACGTCATCTCGTGACGAATGCAGGAAACGGGAGGAACGAGTGGACAGAAGCAGGAGAAAGAGGGGAGAACATCTCGGATCATCACGATACCAGGACGTACCTATCACACGCTCCTCCGAGACTCCTTGGCTGTGTTCACTACATATCTGGTTGTAATTATTTCTATGTTCCTTAATGGACATAAATGTGTACCAAACTGGAATTACGATTTTAACACAGCCCAAATAAGTCTCTACAAAATATACCGATTTATAATTGGTGTGCAGCAGTGGAATGACTGATTTTATCAGTCTTATAACACCATAACGCAGTGTTAAGATACCCTACGCAGTCTACAAGCAAAACTTCAAGCCTCTACAAGAGCTTTACCAAACTCCGGCCATTCTATAGCTTTTCCACGTCTACCAAGATTACGCCGATCTACAGAAGCAACTACTACTACATACGCTATACTGCTTCCTGCAACGTTCTCCGGCGCTATTACAACCACAACCAGCCAGTAACAACCATTACCACAGTCACAAACAAGCCAACCAAGATATCATCGTATCAAGCCGTAACTACCGCAACACAACAGCCAGCAACTAACTACAAGAATAGCTACAAGTCTACAAGCAAGACATCACCATCATTCTACAAGGAAGAGCGAGGCACACACACTCGTATCCAGATGTTGCAGCGTAAACACATTTTCCGCGCGTCACGAGGTCACCGCATCAACGCCTGCCACCCAATACCGCGCTGCCAGAGACAGAAACGTCTCACATCTCTCCGCAGTCAAGATACAAGCGTTCACATTCTGAACAACTTACATGAACCTGTCCAGCAACTACACGTCTACAAGACTGCATCTCGTCATGGCACAACGTAGCAGCTCCGATACGCATCACAGATCATCTCGTCATGGGCCAGCGCAACACCGATTACCCTCCCGCTACACAGCAAAACAGCACCCAGCCCACACCACCGCCTGCCTTCCGAGTAGCATTCCGCTGACACAGCCCACCACCCTACCACCAGCACAGGGATGCTGGCTAGGCACTACTCTCCCACACCATCCTGTGACCTCACCAGACAACCTGACGACGCACCACTACCAGCCGTTCATCGCCTACGGACTTAAGCGCGTGCACGTCCACACAAATGTCTCAGTATTTTATTCATATATCATATATGTGTATGTATATGTTATTATTTTTTTTATATGACCTCTTTAACAGAATGTGTATATCCAGCCACTGTACATCCGTCATCCAGGCATCAACCAACCTGTGTGTTGTTCATCCGTCAGTCACCAGGATATCTTTTTTTTTCTTCTTGTTTTTTTAAATCACAAAGAACTGGCCAAGGGCACAACAAAAATGGGTAACACAAAGCCCACTTAGTTGCCAGTCCCTATAAGGAAGACAGTTAAAGAATAAATAAAAAAAGAGGGGTGAGCCAATTTAGTTGGGAGGTGTCTTGTTACTCTTCTTTTGAGAAGATTTAAGTCATAAAAAAGTGGAAAAATTGAAATAGGAAGAGAGTTCCAGAGTTTACCAGTGAAAGGGATGAAAGAGTAAAGATACTGATTAACTCTTGCATTATGAAGATGGACAGAATAGGAATGAGAATGAGTAGAAAGTCTTGTGCAGCGAAGCCGCGGGAGGGGGGGTGCCATGCAGTTAGCATGTTCAGAAGAGCAGTGAGCATAAAAATAACGATAGAAGAGAGCAAGAGAAGCAACATTCCGGCGGTGATTAAAAGATTGAAGACAGTCAGTCAGAGGAGAGTAGTTGATGAGATAAAAAGCTTTTGACTCAACCCTGTTTAGGAGAACTGTATGAGTGGATCCTCCCCAAACATGTGAGACATACTCCATACATGGGCAGATAAGCCCCCTGTAGAGAGCAGGCAATTGGGAGGGAGAAAAAAAAGGACGCAGATGCTTGGACACCTACCTTCTTAGAAGCTGTTTTAGCAAGAGATGAGATGTGAGATTTCCAGTTCAGGTTTTTAGTAAAGGATAGTCCTAGAATGTTTATTGTAGAAGAAGGAGACAGTTGAGTGTCATTGAAGAAGAGGGGATAGTTATCTGGTAGGTTTTGTCGGGTAGATAGGTGAAGAAATTGGGTTTTTGAGCCATTGAACGAAAAAGGTTTGCTCTGCCCCAATCAGAAATTATAGAAAGATCAGAAGTTAAGCGCTTGGTAGCATTTCTTCGTGAATCACTTAGTTCCTTTGAGTTGGAAGTCTAATAACGACGTTGAAAAATGCAGGGTAGAATCATCAGCGTAGCAGTAGATAGGGGTTTCAGATAGACTTAGAAGATCATAAATGAATAATAGAAGAGAGTGGGTGATAGGACATAACCCTGGGGAACAGCACTATTGATAGATTTAGGAGAAGAACAATGTCCCTGAGACTCCCTGGCTGTGTTCACTACATATCTGGTTCTAATTAGTTCTATGTTCCTTAATAGACTTATAAATAAATGTATATCAAACTGGAAGTACCATTTTAACTCAACCCAAATAAGCATCTACAAATATACCGATTTATATTCATGAACACCAAAAACTCCAGAAACTTGGATACCTCGAGTAATTGCATGGTGTCTCCGTGAGTCCACCCATTGTCTTTTAAGTATTTACCAAAGTCAGCAGATATTCTGTTTGCGTTTACCTGACCATCAAAAAGGTCCTTCGAGGCAGCGCCTCAGTGCAATAGTTTTATCGCTAAATTGACACCTTTGACCAAGCTGTGTTTTTCATGTTCCCCAAAGGTTTCAAGGAAGTTTGACCGAAAAGCCTGATAATCTTTGTTTTGTTGTGGCTTGGTAAAAGCGCTGGCTTGCATTAAATGTGAAGCTCGTGAACCGGCCTGTAGGCGTGAGCTGATGAAAGATATTTGATCTCCTTCATCACATACAATGGAGTTTTTCATGACATCATCACAAAGACTAATATATTCCCCGGCAGTATAGCTTGGATCAGTACCCGAGAATTCGCGAATTGCTGCGTTTATGGGCAATATCTTAATAGCTCCAGCGGCCTGATGAAGAGTCTGGGCAGGGGTGCCAGAAGTACCTGCATCGGATGTGTTAGTGGGGCCCATTGTATTAGTATTTGAAGTTAGTTGAGGGGCTGTAGGGTTATGTGGTTCAGTTAACACTGGAGGAACTCGTAGGTGGTGACTTCAACTACTTAATGTACGCGTTTCTTCTTCTGTCGAAGGTTTAACGTCACCCTCACAGTCACTACTTGCTACGTCAGAGGCTGAAATTGTCTGTTCAACACAAAGTTTAGCAAATTTTTCAGTGAATAATTCACGCTCATGGTCTGACTTAGATTTTCCTTTATATTCCATAAATTATAAGTGATATTATTATTATTATTTAGTTCAAATTTAAATTAAGTGCTATCATCCATCTCCGGTGCTTTTAAGGCAATTTAGAAAAAGAAGAGATGAATATATGTATGTATATAATGAGTGATATGGGAAGCGAATAGTACAGAGAATTACAAGAAATGTTTTCACAGTGGTAAACTATAAAACATCTTAAAGAACTGACAAATACTTCACACGGCTAGATAGCGATGCATGTGAAAAAAAATTCATTTCAACACTATGTATTGTGTAAAGCAAGTGGCGTAATTAAAATCTAAGTATATGATGTAGTGTCAGCTAGATATGTTGTACTCACTAAAAATCTTGTAAATTCTGCGGTGCTAAGTCCACTCAATCGTCGGGCTCCTTCAGGGTACGTCCATGTAGCTAGTTGGGACAGCAGGAGGAGCAGGTGTTGATTGATGCCGGGGGAAGTAATCGTCCTCTTGGTCCGTCCACACAATAGCAGTTCTCGTCCTTGTCCTCTAGATAAATGCTTCGTCCATCCGCTCTTGGCGCTGGATTATGCAGGGGCTGCAATGCAGTTTTGTCTCTCCACAGAGTAGTTATTATTTTATGGTTGATAACTCTGTTGTAAAAGTATGAATATACGTGTGAATGAGCAGTGGTTGCTACAAGGACAGAGATGCTGATTCACTGTATTCACCGCGAGGTCGTCTGACTTCAGCAAAAACAATCTTCCTCTCACTCTCTTGACTGCAGCTTGTCTATCAAGCTTTGTTCACATGCTCAGTGTTTGTTTCACAGTATATCATCTGTTTCGCTCTCCTTACTTCTCGTTAATTATATAAAGGTACTTATCGTTACCACTGCCACCATTAATATGTTACCCTTTTCTATCTTGTTGTTTAAGGGTAACTGGGTTCAATCCATTAACATACAGCGTCTGTATGTAGGGATATGTAGGGATTTATTGCCAAGGTGTGGTATGGGTTATAAAAAGTAGTCGAGCGGTTTCTTTTAGGCTTGTTAATATATATGTACCAGTAACGAGGAATACAATATACAGTTAAGTAAAATAAATGCAATGTGAGGAATAGCGACCAGTCACGGGTTCCATCGGCTGAGGAACTTAAGTCTTAAGACAGGCCTGAACCATTCAGTGACAACAGCGTGTGACCCACAGGTTACTCAGAGGAAACGTGTACGTGAGTGAAGCGTTGCCCTCTCTTTTCTGCTCCTTCCGGCCGTTCGACATCTTATATAGGGGAGGTTTCCTTATGTTGACAGGTGCTTACACATGCTTGAATGTGTAATGCTTATCAACTGTCATAAGTGGGAATCAGCTATATTGTCGCTCTTCTTAATGGGTGGTAAACAGGCTGGTGGTGATGACACAGCATAGACACAGTTGTTTGCACCTTCCTTGGTGAAATCGCAGTTTATCAACTGCGATAAGTGGCAATCAATGTGTTGTCGCTCCTCCTTTTGTGCCACAGTGCATTCTGGTCGAAAACATACTACTCCCCTGGCCACTGTCTGTTAACATAGGAATAATTATACACATACATATATCTCTACCTATTCAGTACCCTAACACAGGTAACCAACAGCAGGAAGCCCCACGTCCACACAGCCATCAGTAGGACGCCCCACACAGTGAGCTGCCTGCCTGGGTGTCCTGGTGTGGCGGCGGGACTACCTCACCAGAGCAGGGGCGCGAGAGGGAGCAGCCCTCGGGCAGCTGGATGCACCACACTAGCGGAGCCCTTGTGATGGGCGAGTGATCACGCGCCTGTGTCGCGGGTATAGTGGCGGTGGACTCTTCTGTTGGTGCTGAGGCAACACAAGAAGAGTATGAAGCTTTTTCCTCCCTTGCTTGTGTCCTACGACGCAGGGCTTGGTGGTGATCGCATCAATCGCAGGGTCCGGTTTTCCTGCTGGTCGTCCTCACTGGTCCAGGCCCCGGGTCCTCGCCACCTGGCCTCCTCCACCAAAAGGATCTCCTCCTGCTGCAGCTCCGTCAGAGTGGCCAGCATGTGCAGCACCTGTACCGCCACCGTGCTCAGGGAGGGCCGCGCCGCGGGCTGCTGCCGCGTGCACTCCTCCACCAGGGCGTCAGCAGCTCAGTCAGCAAGGGGTGTTGCGTTCACTACTGGCACACCGTCTCCAGCAGCACCCCGACGCTGAACACGTCGCTGGAGGGCTGCAGCGGCTGCCCTTCATTCAGCTGTGGCGACCTGAAGGTGGTGTACTCTTGGCGCTCCAGGCTGCGCGGCATGTCAAACATTTCAAAGTAGAAGCTGAAGCTGTCCTTGATCTTGGTGTTGAGCCCGAAGTCAGTCAGGTGGACGGAGGGGCTAGAGGAGGGGCTGCTCACTGTGATGTTGTCCTCCTTAAGGTTGTTATGATCATGAACACTTCCTGTGGGAGGCGCATGTGACACTGCAGCTACAGGGGGCGGGAGGTGCGCCGCACTTCCACGCCCTGAGCACCGGTGACGCGCCTTAAGTCATCATGGACTTAATCAGGGGCACCGGTGTGCCCCTCTACCGCTTTTGCCAAGACAGCTGCAGTGTGGGCACGGTGCCGCGCGTGGTGCGGGGTGGCCCGTCGCCTCGCCTCCCTGCGCCTCGCCGGTGGCCGCGTCGCCACGTATGAGCCTGTAGAGTCAATTTTTTTTTTAACGAGGCGAAAATTCCATTGGATCATAAGGTCTCAATCCTAAATTATGCCTATATTTACCTGATAATATGGTTAACTATGATAAAATACAGCTGAAATTTAGAAGAAGCGTAGTATTCCCTTCTCTGGCATCAAATATCAGTCAGTAAGCAGCAAGGGGTCAGGATTTTTCATCTCGGTAAAAAAACCTAGACTATAGCAAGGCGCGACGGGGACAGGACGCGTCCCTGTAATACATGTATGCAGGTCATGAAGGTTGTATTTCATCTCGTACATAATACTCCCATGTGGTACAGTTGTAATGTGTTGCGGGGTTGTTTTGTCGTTATGTGTGTGGTGCGCTGGTGTGTGTGTGTGTGGTGTGTGTGTGGTGTGTGTGTGTGTGTGTGTGTTGTGTGTGTGTGTGTGTGTGGTGTGTGTGTGTGTGTGCGTGCGTGCGTGCGTGCTGTGCGTGCGTGCGTGCGTGCGTGCGTGCGTGCGTGCGTGCGTGCGTGCGTGCGTGCGTGCGTGCGTGCGGCGTGCGTGGTGCGTGCGTGCGTGCGTGCTGGTGCGTGCGTGCGTGCGTGCGTGCGTGCGTGCGTGCGTGCGTGCGTGCGTGCTGCGTGCGTGCGTGCGTGCGTGCGTGCGTGCGTGCGTGCGTGCGTGCGTGCGTGCGTGCGTGCGTGCGTGCGTGCGTGCGTGCGTGGTGGTGTGTGTGTGGTGTGTGTGATGTTGTTTGTCTCCCATTATCTGTTTATACTTTGTGTGTTTGCCACTCTTTTTTCTGTGGGTTTTTTTTCTCTCTCTCTCTCTCTCTCTCTCTCTCTCTCTCTCTCTCTCTCTCTCTCTCTCTCTCTCTCTCTCCTCTCTCTCTCTCTCTCTCTCTCTCTCTCTCTCTCTCTCTCTCTCTCTCTCTTCTCTCTCTCTCTCTCTCTCTCTCTCTCTCTCTCTCTCTCTCTCTCTCTCTTCTCTCTCTCTCTCCTTTTAGTTATAGCAAGCATCTTATTAAAATTACTGTATATAATTTTTTCTTCAATTTTCTTATATTACGATCAGGACTTTTATGAGAAATTTGCGGATGTCTCTCTCCAAAGTTTAATAGATCACCATTACAATTCCAATGCAATTTATATTCTGTTTACCACATTGCAGCAAAGCCTTCGTATTGGTATGTATTCTGCACGCAACGTAAAGAGTTTTTTGCAAATGCAGCTCTGCCTTTTATGTAATACTACTGCCAACTTAACACCAAAGAGAATATATGAACTATTTTTGAAAGGAACATGAACAATACATTACAAGCAAGACTAATAACATGGGAAATAAACTTATGCATGTGATGAAATAAATCATAGAAAGGACGATGGTTAGAAGCATGAAGATGATGAATGTTAGGTGCAGCTTTTAGTTAAGTAATTTTAGTTAAGTTAGTAAGTTATTTAGTTTTAGGATAGATGAAGCATGTTAGATGGATGAGTCATAATTTGTCTCACACATAATGAAGTTTCTATCTTCCTGTTATCTTTTTGACCTGACACGAGAGATGAGATTCGGTTGACTCAAAGGAGAGACTCGTCCAAATGAATAAGAAGTTTTTTTGCTGTCTATAATGAAAGTTTGTATTACAGGTCTTGTATTGACTTAGTATCTCAGAGTGTGTAAATAAGAGGAGGGATTGATGGAGGAATGGAGGAAATGAATGGAAGGAGAAGGGATAGAATGAAGAAATGAAGGAATGAGGAGAGTGAAGGATAGATGAAAAAAAGGTATGAATGAATGGATTGATAGAAAATTTGATAGAAGAAAGGCAAGAAAAGATATGTTGAAAAAATAATTAATAGAACGAGAGGAAGGAAAGATGGAATGGAATAAAGGAAGGAAATTAAATGAATTGAGAAAAGAGAGAAGGAATGATTTCTATGGGTTGATGGATGGATATATGAAAAGGAAATTTGGAAAAAATTTATAGAACCAGGGGAGCGAGAGAGAGAGAGAGAGAGAGAGAGAGAGAGAGAGAGAGAGAGAGAGAGAGAGAGAGAGAGAGGAGAGAGAGAGAGAGAGAGAGAGAGAGAGAGAGGAGAGAGAGGAGAAGAGAGAGAGAGAGAGAGGGAGTAGAGAGTAATAATAATAATAATAAAAAAAGTTTATATCACGGCATAGGTTTATTCGTTTACATACAATTTTTTTCAAGATTATAGCTACATAAATTAAATTACACAGTTTTGCATTAAAACATTAAAAACATAGAATTATAGAATTGTAAAATAGAAAAAAAATTGATATTAAAATATATATACGGTATATGCTAATAAAAAGTAAAGGAATAAAAGCATTATTAAAAGAAAACAAATATATAAGTAAAATCATTATAAAAGATACATATAGTTCTATACCTAAGAATATACTATATACATTAAAAGAAAAAGTTCTGTACTAAAGTTAATTTCCATCTCGGAGTACAGGTTTGAGTTTAGTTTTGAAAGACTATAGGGTGTTAGCATCTTTAACTACCGACGGGAGGCTGTTCCATAACTTGGGGCCCCTTACAGAGAGAGATCTGGCCCCCATGTCTGTGTTGGTCTTAGGGACGGACGTACAGGTGATCTCGCTGTCTGGTGGTGCTACCAGTAACGTCTCCTACAGTTGGAAAAGTTAGATTAGGATATAGATGGGTCATATACTTGAACATAGTGACCCCTGTGTCGTGAGTTATTTGGCCTTTAACATTCAGCCATTGTAGTTCTTTCAAAATTGGAGTCATATGATCGTACTTCCTGGCTTTACCATCAACTACTTTTGCTGCAAAATTCTGTAGTTTTTTAACATTGTTTAGGAGAGTTGTGTTTGCTGTGCCCCATATTACATTGCAATAATTAATAATGCTAAGTACAAGTGATTGTATAATTGCTGTGCGAGTATCAATGTCGAAATATTCTTTTATTCTATTTACATACATTAGAGTTCCGGTTACTTTTTTACTCATTTCACATACATGTTTGTTAAAAGTCATGTACCTGTCCATGTGTAGTCCAAGGTTTTTTACATGTGTGGTGGGTTGAAGGGGTTGTGTCGTGGTGTTGTATAGTGAGATTGTCTGGTATTTGGGATAATAGTTGATAGGTACCTATAAGCATGCACTGTGTTTTCTTAGTATTCAGTAGTAAACCATTTTTTAGAAAGTACAACTTTGCTTTATGTAAGGTTTCCTGTGTTTTCTGAATGAGGGTGTTAATGTTATTGATAAGGTTGTTGTGTAGGAGTTGTGTGTCATCTGCGTATTGCACTAATATACAGTCATTAATATAATGCGACATATCATTCACGAAAATGTTAAATGATATTGGGCCAATTATAGAGCCCTGCGGGACACCGTACGTAACATGTAATTTCGAAGAAGTAGTGTTATGTAATCGTACTGACTGCGTTCTCCCATTTAGGTAACTATCAAACCAGAAAGTATCAATATTTGTGTTGTTAAGTTTCTTAAGAAGAATGGTGTGGTTGACAGAGTCAAATGCTTTAGATAGATCGCATAAGGATAATAGTGACACCCACTTCCTGTCCATGCTGTCATAAATGTGGTTAGTAATAACAGTAAGGGTTGAGAGAGAGAGAGAGAGAGAGAGAGAGAGAGAGAGAGAGAGAGAGAGAGAGGAGAGAGAAGAGAGAGAGAGAGAGAGAGAGGAGAGAGAGAGAGAGAGAGAGAGAGAGAGAGAGAGAGAGAGAGAGAGAGAGAGAGAGGATGGAGAGAGGAGAGAGAGAGGGAGAGAGAGAGAGAGAGAGAGGAGAGGAGAGAGAGAGAGAGGAGAGAGAGAGAGAGAGAGAGAGAGAGAGAGAGAGAGAGAGAGAGAGAGAGAGAGATGTTTATTCCGTTATGGATTGGGGACAGTGACACAACAAAACTAAAGCAACAGGAAAGGAAGTGGGAGTGATGAAGGTACAAAGAAGAATAGTTGATAAAAAGTATGAAGAAAAAAGTGATAGAAAGAATAAAAATGACAAAGGAAAGAGAATGAAAAAAACGACCGGTATTTGAAAAAAAACCAAAGTTTGAGAGAGAGAGAGAGAAAAGGAAGAGAGAGAGAAGGAGAGGAGGAGAGAGAGGAGAGAGAGAGAGAGGAGAGAGGAGGAGAGAGAGAGAGAGAGAGAGAGAGAGAGAGAGAGAGGAGGAGAGGAGAGAAGAGAGGAATAGAATCAAAATCAGAAATTTTTTTCCATTTACAATGGTATTCTTGTAACTTATATAATACAATAATGCAAATACAAAACACAAGTAAAATCTTAAACATACAAAAAAAACACACAAGGTGTTCACAATTAAAATAATAAAAATATAGAATAGTAAAAAAAAATAAATAAAATAAAAAAAATTTTAAAAATAAAAAAAAATAAAAATACAATAAAAAAAAATAAAAAAAATGAATAAAAAAAAAATCAATACAATAAAATAAAAAATAAATAGCAAAAATAGTCATACACAAGTATTTGTCATTTAAAATAAAAAAACTTTAAATTATAAAAATCATACAAAGGTGGAATATAAAATATAATAACATCAAGTAAAGTTAAGGTCAAGATTAAAGATAGCTTGTAAGTTTTTTTTTAAAAGAGCAACATTTGGTGTTCTTAATATGAGTAGGGGGGACTTTTTCCATAGTTGGGGTTTGCGGGACACCGCATGACTTGTCTCCTGTGTAGTGTTTGTTTGGGAACTACAGCTGGTGCTGTGTCTTGTGTTTACATATGTGTGTCGTTTACCATAGTAGTCGGAACAACCAACATGGGAGCCCTTATAAGTTTATATTAAAAAACAGTAAGGCCAAGCTGTATTATCCCTTTTCCTTATTTAGCCCTTGAGCTCTCTCAGGTAGGGGTTACGTGTTCAAAAATTTTATGTCCCGTGCAACTTTTGCGGCAAAATTCGCATTTCTAAAGCGTTGCAAACGAGTTGATTGCCCCTCCCCGATCTTAAGCCCATAAATTATTTTGCTTAAAACAAAGACTGTATCACTGGATTTTTGAGTTCTTACAAAGTTATCTTTAACGATTTATGTACAGTATAGTCCCACAGTCTTCTTTCAGATGTACGTAATATGTGTATCGAATAGCATACAGTTGTCGTAATATAAACCGAGGGTTTTTTATGGAGCTGCTCGGACAATGGTACTGTCATCAACCTGGAAAACGAGTGTCGTTGGGATTGTGCCCCTGTGTCCCCGGATGCCAAAAAACATACATTGGTTTGCAGAAAATTTAACATTAAAAATTTGGGTAAATACAATTTGCTTTAGGGAGAGTTTGTTCACTTTTGTTAAACAATTCCCGAATATTATCTATGGTCCGTATGATGCATGAGTATCATCGGCGTATTGAACATAAACACTCGGTGAAGAATGGGAGAGTCATTTTCATAATGAGGAAAAGGGAAAAGGACCCCAGCCAGATCCCTGTGGGGGCACCCAAAATGGCTCAAGTTTTCCTGAACATGATTTCCTAACCGCCAGATTGCTTTTTATTTTTTAAGATAATTTTGGAAAAAAGAAAGGGTTATATTGCAGAATATACTTTTCATTAGTATTTTGTGACTTACGCGTCGAAAGCTTTGGAAAGGTCACATAAAAAGACAAGGAAACTTTTTGCTGTCCCCGTTCTCGTATAAAATTTTAGACAGTGTTAAGAGAGCAGGTCAGTTTAGGGAGACTGAAACCCTGTTCGGTGTAACAAGTAGTTTGCTACTTTCCCGGGTTGGTGAGTTTGTGTAGCTAAATTTTTCTAAACCTTAGATAGTTTAAAGGGAGCAGAGATAGGGGCGGTAGTTTCCCGCTATTCATTGTCACCTGACTTAAAATTTGGTACAACCATAGCGTTTTCCTGCAGCTGGTATAACTCCCCGTGACAATTGGGGTGTGAATAATACAAGTTAAATATGTTATAATTAAAGAGAGAGAGAGAGAGAGAGAGAGAGAGAGAGAGAGAGAGAGAGAGAGAGAGGAGAGAGAGAGAGAGAGAGGAGAGAGAGAGAGAGAGAGAGAGAGGAGAGAGAGAGAGAGAGAGAGAGAGAAGAGAGAGAGAGAGAGAGAGAGAGAGAGAGAGAGAGAGAAGGGGAAGAGAGAGAGAGAGCGAGAGAGAGGAGAGAGAGAGAGAGAGAGAGAGAGAGAGAGAGAGAGAGAGAGAGAGATAATATAAGATTTTCATCCTATCTAGACACTTTGCAAGTACCAATACAAGGTTATTGACTATACAAAGCGCCACACGTCAGCATGAACTAGGCGGACTCGAACCGCTGACCGAATGCACAGGGACGCTGCACATGCGAACTCACGTCTCTACCAACCTTGCCACCCTGACGGGCAGAGAGCGAGAGAGAGAGAGAGAGAGAGAGAGAGAGAGAGAGAGAGAGAGAGAGAGGGAGAGAGAGAGAGAGAGAGACGAGAGAGAGAGAGAGAGAGAGAAGAGAGAGAGAGAGAGAAGAGAGAGGAGAGAGAGAGATGAGAGAGAGAGATAGATGAGAGGAGGAGAGAGGAATTGAGAGATAGAAGAAGATGAGAGAGACTCGAGAGAGAAGAGAAGAGAGAGTAGAGAGAGATGAGAGGAGGATAGAGAGGGGGGATGGAGATGAGAGAGGAGATGGAGTGAGTGTAGTAGAAGGAGGAGGCGTAGGAGGAGGAGAGAGGAGAGACGAGAGATGAGAGGAGAGTAAGGAGACGAGAGAGAGAAAGAGAGAGGAGAGAGAGATGAGAGAGAGAGAGAGAGAGAGAGAGAGAGAGGAGAGGATGAGAGGAGAGAGAGAGAGAGAGAGAGAGAGAGAGAGAAGAGAGAGAGAGAGAGGAGAGAGAGGAAAAGAGAGAGAGAGAGAGAGAGACGAGAGGAGAGAGAGAGAGAGAAAAGAGAGAGAGAGAGAGAGAGAGAGAGATGGAAGAGGGGAGAGAGAGAGAGAGAGAGAGAGAGAGGAGAGAGAGGAAGAGAGAGAGGGAGAGACGAAAATTTATAAAGTATATTTTCAACCCCGGGGAGTCTTGTGTCCAAAATTGAAACAAATTAAAATTGTGTAAACTTGTATTTGTGTATTTTTGTGTGGGTGTGTGTGTGTGTGTGTGTGTGTGTGTGTGTGTGTGTGTGTGTGTGTGTGTGTGTGTGTGTGTGTGTGTGTGGGGTGTGTGGTGTGTGCGCTTATGTATGAAATAATGCATTAATATATTGTACAAACTTTGCTCTGGGGGCTTAATCAACATGGTATGCAAAGGTGATGTGTTTGTGTTGTTAGTGTTGATGTTATTTTAGGCCGTCACTGCTGCTACTGTTGTTGTTGTTGTTGTTGTATTTGGTTCTAATTCTGTATACATCCATGTGTAATGCGAGGCTTGACAACGGCTAAACTAAAAAAAAATAAACGTGGGGGAGAATTTTTTTTTAAATTGTTGTCCGGAAAAAAATTGAAACAAGAGACGAATGAGATTTCCATATTGTTACCCCGTTGTGAATTAGTGCTGGAAAACTGGAGCAAAGGAAACCAGTAAATAGGAGAAAAAAAAAATATTGCTGCAAATTAAGTGAAACAATTGTACAGAGCAAGAAAAATACAGATAAACGGGTCAGTAATTGAACAAAGACGAATATATATACGTAATTCAATAAACCTTAAAAATAGTGTATGATTTTATTGATACTAGTACGTAAGTAAAATATTTATGGCAGGAAATGAAAAAAAAAAAATTGTACAAAGGAAGGAAAATATACGTAAACGGCTCAGTAATTGGACAGAGAATATAAATACGTAATTCAATAAACCCTAAATAGAGAATATATGATAGGAGGTAAAAGCACAAAGAAGGATGTCGGATAAAAGCGAACACACACAACGGCATAAAAGGAGACAACAATTTCTCGACAAATAGTCCGTTGTCTTTTTATTTTTTTTTCCTTCGGTTTTTTTTTACACAGTTGGTGGGTCAAAGGGTTGAATAGAATCGTAAAAAAGCCACCTGCTGCCTTTTTACGATGAAGCCCCCCTTGCCCTCCCCCCCAGAATCCCCCCTTCTCCCCCTTAAAAAAAGGACACATGAGTCGTTAGTTTATGTTGTTAAAATTCTTTAAAAAAAATGATATTCCTTCATAAATGTGTGATAAAGTTGTAGATAGAAGGAGGGAATATATTAATGGAAGTGTTTTTGAGGAGATTGATTAAAGGGGAACAGGATTTAAAAAGAGTTGATTGGTTTAAAAGAATTGAAAGAGCAGGATTTTAAGAGTTAGGTGATATAAAGGATGGAAAAAGAAGGATTGAAAGAGATGACGGGCTTAAAGAGATTGAAAAAATAGGATTTAAAGGGTTGACAGATTTGTAGGGATTGAGAAAGTGGGATTTAAAGGGAGGACATGGTTAAAAGAGATTGATAAAATTTAGGATTAAAGATATTGTCAGTTTAAAGGGATCAAAAAACTAGAATTTAAAAAGTTACATGGCTTAAATGGATTGCAAGAGCAGGATTTAAAGAACTGATTACTTTAATAAGGGGTAAAATATTAGGATATCAAGAGTTTATTGATTAAAGAGATGAAGAAACATATGTATGTTTCAAAAGTTTATTAAGTCAGGGATGACTAGTTTAAGGGATAAAGGTAAAGGTTAAATAAAGAAGTTTTGGGGATAAAGGAGTAACACTAAATATGGACTCAAGTAAATGAATAAATTGATAGGATTATTTTTTTCGCTATTCACCCAGTCTCATAATAGTAACATGTTTTTCCTCTTCTTACTCAGCTCATTAACAGTAAGTGGATAGGTCTTATTTACGCATACTGTCACGTTATTACTAAAGTGTTTTCCCCTGAGTGGCAGTTTCCGGGGATTAATGTAGAGAGAGAGAGAGAGAGAGAGAGAGAGGAGAGAGAGAGAGGAGAGGGGGGGGAGGGGGAGAGAGAGAGAGAGGAGAGAGAGAGAGAGAGAGAGGGGAGAGAGAGAGAAGAGAGAGAGAGAGAGAGAGAGAGAGAGGAGAGAGAGAGAGAAAAGGGAGAGAGAGAGAGATGAGAGAAAAGAGGGAGAGAGAGAGAGAGAGGAGAGAGAGAGAGAGAGAGAGAGAGGGGAGAGAGGAGAGAGAGAGAGAGAGAGAGAGAGAGAAGGGAGAGAGAGAGAGAGAGAGAGAGAGAGAGAGAGAGAGAGAGAGAGAAAAAAAAAAGTTCAATATGTAGTGAAATGTAAGAAATGTAAAATAAGAATGTTAACACATATATTTATGGTAACTTAGGAATAATCTATAATAAATATAAGCGAAAGTGTGTGTAGGGTTTTGTGTGTGTGTGTCCGCTCCAGGTGCCGCCACCTGTGGCGGAATCCCCTCATTGGCACATTTTGGAACCAGCTCGAGCAGGGAAGGTTTTTAAGCCAATTTATGAGATGATCCGACACTTTTTTTCTTCATTTTTTTAGCAGCCTAATTAGCGAAAAACTGTGAAAAAAAAGTAGGCTGCGAGAATTGAGGAAAACCTTGATGTAGGGTGATGGGTAATGGGCGAGTGAATGGGTGGGGTGATGGGTAATGGGTGTGGGGGGATGGGGAGGAATGGGTGGGGGGTGATGGGTGATGGGTGAGGGAATAGATGGGGGGTGATGGGTAATGGGTGGGGTGATGGGTAATGGGTGTGGGGTGATGGGTGAGAGAATGGGTTTGGGGGGTGATGGGTGATGGGTGAGGGAATAGATGGGGGGGGATGGGTAATGGGTGTGAGTGAATGGGTGTGTGGGATGGATAAAAAGGGTGAGTGAATGGGTGGGGGGGGGGTCCCGGGAATGGGTGAGTGAAAACGGGTGGGGTGATGGGTAATGGGTGAGTGAAGGGTTGGGGGTGATGTGAATAGGTTGGGGTTTAAAACATACATTTTTACATCCATATTTCAGGAAAGCTAGAAGGGGCTATCTGGAGAGTCTGTGCTTTGGGGGGGCGTTATCTATAATAATATAAGCGAAAGTGGGTGTGTGTGTGTGTGTGTGTGTGTCCGCTCCAGGTGCAGCCCCTGTGGCGGAATCCCTCATATGGCACATTTGGAAACCGGCTCGAGCAGGGGAAGGTTTTAAGCCCAAAAATTTTGAGATGAACCCATATTTGTTTTATTTTTATCTGTCCGTCAGTCTGTCCTTTTATTTTTTTTTTGTCTGTCTGTTTTGTCTGTTTCCATGTCAGTATGTATCTATTCTCTGTCACCTCTATTTACATTGTCTGGCTGTTGTCTTTTGTTTAGTCAAAGTCAAAGTCAAAGTAAAAAAAATTTATTTGCCTATCTTAACCCGAGGAAAATTAACATTTCACAAATATCTAGGCGAGCTCTTTTAATTGAACATTCTTAAAGAGCTCCAAAAAATAATCTACGTAAACTGTTAATAATTTCCTAGGGACAAATATAATCTAAAATATTACTTCATCTGTAAATTCATATTGGTTTTTTTAAAAATCAGAAGATGAGGCATATCACATACAAAACCCTAACAAACACAAAAAAAAAAAAT
>JACEEZ010007713.1:0-12500 GCA_016584305.1 Chionoecetes opilio
TTTTTAATCCTCAACCCTTTTTTCTATTCTTTTATACCGCTAGGTATCGAATAGTCCACACCGTATGTCCCGTAGCGTATCCGTTTTTGGTGTAGAGAGGGGATGATGTAACCGTAGCAGGACGTTTTTTCCGTAAGAAATACGTCATGTCTTTTTTCTTCGTCAAAATTTTCCTACGTCTCAGCATGAATAGAAAACGTAACACGTGAAGTCAGTGAGATAAAAGAACAAGGGGAACCCTTATAACAATATTATCTATCACCCACACGTGTCCCAGTGCGTGTCTTGTCGTCATACTGCGTCACCGTGTTGCAATTTAAATTCCCCTGCAACTATTAGTGCCAGAGTGACGCAGGGGCGTAGTTAGGCCTGGGCAGGGGGTGGTGTTTGCCCCGAATTTTTAAATGAATAGCCCCGGATCTCAAATACCTTTTTTTATTTTTTTTTATTTATTACTATTTTTTTCATGACAAAAATTAAGATGAGCTCTGACTGGGCCAACATAAAAATATAGTAAAAAACAAGATATTTGGTTAGATGTTACTTGGCGTATGCTGATGGCATCCTTTTTATGAGCAGGACATGAAGAGGTGGAGAGAACAGGAGGAGAGAACAGGGGAGATGAGGATGCATGACAGAGAGACCCCAAAAAGACCTTTTGGAGAGGTGAAGAAGAGAATATCAGATGGACAAGACACAAGAGCTAACAAAAGTGCATTTATTTGGAAGTGCATTTATTTGGAAGTGCAATTTTTTGGAAGTGCAATTTTTTCATTAAGATAGATAAATAAAAGAAAAGATAAGAAGCCCTGTTTTTTTTTGCGTGTGAGAGAGAGAGAGAGAGAGAGAGAGAGAGAGAGAGAGAGAGAGAGAGAGAGAGAGAGAGAGAGAGAGAGAGAGAGAGAGAGAGAGATTTATACATTTATTTAGCCAAACAGTTATACATGTAATAAAAAGATAATACATAATTATATAAAATTGGCTGAGCCTGTTGAGAGTAAACTCTCTTAAAAGGCTCCTATATATATATATACACACTTGAAGATATCTAATTAATTAAACACATACAAATACACATACGACTAAATACGTATACATACACAAACACATAGGAACAAATACGCACACACACACATGAGTAAATACACACACACACACACATACACATATGAGCAAATACACACACATGCACATACGAGCAAATACACACACATATACATACGGTAAATATGCACACATACATACACATGTTCATACGAGCAAATACGCATACATAAACATACACATACGAGTACAAAGCACACATAAATAAATCAACATATATATGCATACAGATTCCTATATACACATACACATGAATATACTTATACACATATATACATAAATTATGTCTGATTACTGTTACTGGTATTGCAATAAGAGGAACTTTTTGAGACAATGTTTAAAACTAGTCAAGGTAGGTTTTGTTTTTAAGTCCAATGGTAATTCATTCCATATTTTCCGCGCCGTGATACACGATAATGTTTGTGATTGGTTTGAAAGTACTTTTGGAACCTCTAAAACTTTCAACACAACACCTTCTTAGTCTGTAATCTTTCATTAATGCGAATCAGAAAATAAGTATTTTCCATCAAATTATGCAAACATTTAGACAAAAAGAGTACAAAAATAAATATTTATTTCATTTATCTTTAGTAATTTGGCATTTAAAAAACAGGTTGTTAGTGTGTTCATATCTTCTTTTCCTGTAATTGTTCTAATTACTCTTTTTTGTGAAATAATGAGTGATTTTATATTAGAAGGGGGGCACACATGCCCAAACGGGCGTTACAAATAATTATAATTTTGGGGGTTTAAAACTAGAGTGTGGTAGACATGTCGCAGTGCCTCCCTGTTAAGGGTTGGTGACGTGTGAGCTGCAAGATGCCACTCATTTTATTTTACTTATTAATTACGTTTTTTAAATGTGCACATTCCAAGATATTTTTTTTATCAATAGTTACTCCTAGGAAATTTTTTCACTGATAACTTATTGATAACAGATTCATGTTATCAATTCTTAAATTTTCTCAAGTTGGTGTTTTGTTTTATTTCTGTGAAAAATCATGTAATTAGATTTTTCAGAATTTAGTTTAATTTATTACTGTTTATCCATTTGGTACATTTTTTAATTCTTCATTGACTGTTGACATCAAGACGCGTAAGTCTGGGTGGCTTTTTTATATAATGTGCAATCGTCCCGCAATAAAATGAATTTTAATATGTGCTAGAATTTGTAATGTCGTTAATATATAAAGGAAAGCAAAAGGGTCCCAACATGGATCCTTGAGGCACAACCCGTAGAAATGTTTAGAGTAGATGAAGACATGTTTGTTGTACTGGACATACTGCTTACGATTACTTAGATATGAATTAACCATCTGTTTCGTTGTTCCTCTGATGCCGGGAATGCTCTAATATTTTTTTAATTGAGAGAGAGACAGAGAACAGAGAGAGAGAGGAGAGAGAGAGAGAGGAGAGAGAGAAGAGAGAGAGAGAGTATGAGAGAGAGAGAGAGAGAGGAAGAGAGAGAGAGAGAGAGAGAGATCAGGTGCGTTTTGGGGCTGGGAAGTGAAGTGAACCCCTTTTTTTCTCTAAACTTCTATCTATAATAATATAAGCGAAAATGTGTGTGTGTGTGGTTTTCTGTTCTGTCTGTCTGTCCGCGATAGGTGCCGCCCCCTGTGGCGGAATCCTATCATATGTCACAGCTTTTGGAATCAGGTTGACCAGGAGAAGGTTTTAAGCCCACTTATAGGATGATCCGATCACTTTTTTTTTTTAAATTTTTTTTTTTAGCAGCCTATTAGCGAGAACTGTGAAGAAAAAAAAAATGGGTTGCGAGAATTGAGGAAACCTTGATGTAGGGTGATGGGTAAAGGGTGAGTGAATGGGTGGGGTGATGGGTAATGGGTGTGGGGAGATGGGGGGGTGAAGGGGTTGGGGGGGGGGATGGGGTTTTTTTTTTTGAGGGAATAAAGGGGGGGGGTTTATGGGTAAAGGGGTGAGTGAATGGGTTTTGGGGGGGGGGGGGGGTTTAAAGGTTGGGGAAATGGGTGTGTGGTGATGGGTAAAGGGTGGTGAAATTTTGGGGGGGGTGATGAGTAAAGGGTGAGTGAAAGGGTGGGGGGTTTATTTAGTAATGGGGGAGTTTAATGGGTGGGGGGGAAAACTCATTTCAGGGAAAATTTTGAAGGGGCTAAACTGGAGAGTCTGTGTTTGGGGGGCCAGGTGGGGGTAAGGGGCTATCTGGAAAAGTCCCGTGTTTGGTGGGCCCTTTGGGGCCCCCCCAAACACAGGTGGTGGGCCGGAGGCCCACCAATAGCCCTCCGCAGGGAGCTAGCCAAAAAACCGCCCCGGGGGGCGGCTTTTTCTTTTAGGAAAATTAAAAAGGGGCCATGATGTGAATGGGTTGGCGTTAAAAAACATAATTTCTTTCATCCAAAATTTCAGGAAAGGTTTTGAAAGGGGCTTCTGGAGAGTGTGGGTTTTGGGGGGCCAAAACCCCCCAAACACAGGGGGTGGGCCGAAGGCCCACCAAAAGCCCCCCGCAGGAGTAGCCAAAAAAGGGCCCCCCGGGGGGCGGGTTTGCGGCTAGTGCATCATAAAAGTGGGAAAAAGTTTTATTTCTTTTTTTACTGAGAACTCGAGAGGAAATCCCTTTATTCTAAATTTTTTTTCCCATCTGTATATTTTTTTTTTTTTTAAAAAGAGAAGAGAGAGAGGAGAGGAGAGAGAGGGGGAGGGGAGAGAGAGAGAGAGAGAAGAGAGAAGAGAGAGGGAGGGGGAGAGAGAAGAGAGAGAGGGGGAGGGGAGAGAGAGGAGAGAGAGAGGGGGAGGGATGTAAAACGTAAACCCGGGAAATTTTATGTAAGTAAATACGTCCGTCCTTTTAAAACTGCGGCACAATCGCGTCCCCCAGCACGGATAGAAAAGTTTTCCCGGGGAAATTCCCCGGATAAAAGAAAAATGGGGGTTGTTTAATGATGATTAGAGATTGGGGATGACTGATGAGTGGTTTCAATGCCCTGCAGATACGTTTTGTTAGCGCTCTATTTTGGTGCTAGGTTTTTTTTTTCCCCGCGACATTCCCCCTTTACCCCCAAAGTAATATTTATTGTAAATTTTGGGTACCATTAGACGTTTTAGTATATAGCAATTTTTTAATAGATATGACTTGTTTGGGATCCCCTTTTCCACTAAAATAATTTGGGGATATTCAAATTACTTTTTTCGTAATTTTATGGGTAACAACATATGATTTTATATAGCCAAGGAAAGGTTTGAGTGTGAAGGTGTTAATTTAAACACACACATCCTACTAAGTATTATTATTTTTTTTGTTTTGTTTTTGTTTTGTATTTTCTTCCATTTATTTGCTTGTTTATTTATTTATTTCAATTATTTAGATACCTCATAATACCCTCATTCTAATCATCCAAATACCTTTACTACTACTTAGCGTCTCTCAAAACCATGACAATACACAATCCTTCTTCTCCCTTCCCTTCCCTTCCCTTCCCTTCCCTTCCCTTCCCATTCCTTCCTCTCTCTTTCCTTCCCTTCCCTTCCTCTCTCTTCCCTTCCCTTCCTCTTCCCTTCCCTTCCCTTCCTCTTCCTTCCCTTCCCTTCCTGTCCTTTCCCTTCCCTTCCTCTTCCTTCCCTTCCCTTCCTGTCCTTTCCCTTCCCTTCCTCTTCCTTCCCTTCCCTTCCCTTCCTGTCCTTTCCCTTCCCTTCCCTTTCCTGTCCTCTCCTCTCCATTCCCTTCCCTTCCCTTCCCTTCCCTTCCCTTCCCTTCCCTTCCCTTCCTCTCCCTTGCCTTTCACTCTCCTTCACTCCCCTCTTACCTTTATCCATCCTTTCTCACCCAAAATCCCCTCAATACCGCAATACCAATCTACCCAAGCTAACACAAGGCATCACTAAGGACCTCCATCTATCTAACCCCGCGCGCTCTTCTACTCTCAGGTGACATGGATGCGTCGTCGCCACCTGCACATCATCACGGCCGGCCTGCTCACCTACTCTCCCGATGACCGCCACAGGGTGAATGTCCTGCTGGGGCGGCCGGGGTAATGCTCCTCCGCCTCGCGTCCTCTGCTCCTGTCTCCTTCTGTGCCTTTTGTTGCTACTGCTTCGGTGTCTTGTCATGTCTTAAGGCTGGGTTTTTCTGCGTGTGCTTTTCCTGGTGCACTTGTTATTGTTGTTATTTTTATTGTTAGTAGTATAACACACACACACGCACACGCACACGCACACGCACACGCACACGCACACGCACGCACACACACACGCACACACGTATTTTATGTGATTACAGTATCTTTCACCCTTGTCTGACCTTTTTTTCTTTCTTTTTTTCTCTTTTTTATCTTTTTATTTCTTGCCTTTTCCTTATTCAAATATTTCTTGCTTATATACATCCACCTGTCTCTCTTACTCCTCTTACCATCCTCTTCTTTCCTTTCCTCCTCTTCCTATTCTTTCATTACTTCGTCTCTTTCCCTGTCTCTATCCCTCTTTTCCATCCTCTTATTCTTTCCTTCTTGTCCCATTCTTTCTTTACTTCGTCCTTGTCTAAAATCCTCTCCCATGCTAACCTTATCTTTTTCTTCTAGTTCTCGCTTCCTTTCAGTATCCTCACAACACTTTACTGCTTTAACTTATCTACCTTTTAAGCCAAGTGTATTCAACAACTGTTTAAATTTAAAATATATAAAAAAAACACCCGTCGTTAGCTTCACTTTGTCTCCTGATATCCCTCCCTCGCCTCCCTCCCTCATTACTCCGTCTCTTTCCCTGTCTAAATTCCTCTTACATTCCAACTTTACCTTTCACTCCTTGTTCTCGGTTCCTTTCAGTATCCTCTCAACGCACTCACTCGTCGTTCAGTCCACTTTGTCCCCTGTTGTCCCCCCACTTTGTCTCCTGTTGTCCCTCCACTTTGTCTCTTGTTTGTCCCCCCACTTTGTCTCCTGTTGTCTCTCCACTTTGTCTCCTGTTGTCCCTCCACTTTGTCTCCTGTTGTCCCTCCACTTTGTCTCCTGTTGTCCCTCCACTTTGTCTCCTGTTGTCCCTCCACTTTGTCTCCTGTTGTCCCTCCACTTTGTCTCCTGTTGTCCCCTCACTTTGTCTCCTGTTGTCCCTCCACTTTGTCTCCTGTTGTCCCTCCACTTTGTCTCCTGTTGTCCCTCCACTTTGTCTCCTGTTGTCCCTCCACTTTGTCTCCTGTTGTCCCTCCACTTTGTCTCCTGTTGTCCCTCCACTTTGTCTCCTGTTGTCCCTCCACTTTGTCTCCTGTTGTCCCTCCACTTTGTCTCCTGTTGTCCCCCCACTTTGTCTCCTGTTGTCCCCCCACTTTGTCTCCTGTTGTCCCTCCACTTTGTCTCCTGTTGTCCCCCACTTTGTCTCCTGTTGTCCCTCCACTTTGTCTCCTGTTGTCCCCCACTTTGTCTCCTGTTGTCCCCCCACTTTGTCTCCTTGTTGTCCCCCCACTTTGTCTCCTGTTGTCCCCCCACTTTGTCTCCTGTTGTCCCCCCACTTTGTCTCTTGTTGTCCCCCCACTTTGTCTCTTGTTGTCCCCCCACTTTGTCTCCTGTTGTCCCTCCACTTTGTCTCCTGTTGTCCCTCCACTTTGTCTCCTGTTGTCCCTCCACTTTGTCTCCTGTTGTCCCTCCACTTTGTCTCCTGTTGTCCCTCCATTTTGTCTCCTGTTGTCCCTCCACTTTGTCTCTTGTTGTCCCCCCACTTTGTCTCCTGTTGTCCCTCCACTTTGTCTCCTGTTATCCCCCCCTGTCCTCCCTCCCCTCAGGTGCTGCATCCCAGGGGCACCGACGAATGGACGCTGCTCATACGCCACGCCCGGACAGGTGATGAAGGCTGGTACGAGTGCCAAGTGAACTCTGACCCGAAGATCACCACACCTGTCCTCCTGGTGGTCAAAGGTGAGGCGAGAGAAATGTTGGTTAGTACTAGGCCAAGGATAGCCTCTATATACTGTCCTTGTGCTAGGCCTACCTGAATTTTGTTTTCTAGTGTGTAAACTTGAACGATCATAATATTAGTACGTTGCCTTCTCGTTATTTTGTGTGTGTTGTTTTTCGTGATTGTTGTGTATCTAGTGTGTTTTTCTTTCTTTCACATCATAGATAAGAGTTTGGAGGATCCTTTCTACCTGTCCGACCATGAAGGAATAGATAACAGTGAGTAGAGAGAGAGAGAGAGAGAGAAGAGAGAGAGAGAGAGAGAGAGAGAGAGAGAGAGAGAGAGAGAGAGAGAGAGAGAGAGAGAGAGAGAGAGAAATAATGTTCATCACAATATTTAATAAGCATTCATATGGTGAAATCAAGTACTCGTAACAACATCCTTCCTCCTCCTCCTCCTCCTCCTCCTCCAAAACCTTCTCCTCCTTCACCTAAACCTTCTCCTTCACCTAAACCTCCTCCTCCTTCTTCTCCAAACCTCCTTCTCTTCCTTCTCCTCCTCTTCCTCCTAAACCTCCTCCTCCTCTTCCTCCAAAACCACCTCCTCCTCTTCATCCTGCTCCTCTTCCTCCTCCAAAACCTCCTCCTCCAAACCTTCTTCTCTTCATCCTCTTCTAAAACCTTCTCTTCTTCCTCCTCCAAGACCTCCTCTTCCTCCTCCACCACCAAAACCTCCTCCTCTTCTTCCTCCTCCTCTTCCTCCTCCACCACCAAACCCTTCTCTTCTTCCTCCTCCAAAACCTCCTCCTTCTCCTCCTCCTCCTCCTTCTCCTCCTCCTCCTCCTCTTCTCCTCCTCCTCCTCCTCCTTCTCCTCCTCCTCCTCCTCCTCCTCCTCCTCCTCCTCCTCATGTACTACATATCGGGTAATAACAACCCTCATAAAAGTTACGTGATGAACGATTTCCAACTAACAATGTTGATAAAGAAAAAGATTTAGGCGTTATAATCTCGAAAGATCTCAAACCGAATAACCAAATTATAGAGGTAGTAAAAACTGCAAATAAATTGGTTGGCTTTATTGGACGAACTTTCAGTTTCAAATCTGAAAAAGTTATACTCACTCTTTTTAACTCGCTTGTTCGCCCCCATCTAGAATACTGTGTGCAATTCTGGTCACCTTATTATAAAAAGGACATAGATAAACTAGAAAAAATACAGCGCAGAGTAACCAAAATGATACCTAGATTGCGAAATAAATCGTACGAAAATCGGCTCAAAGAACTTAACTTATTCCCACTAACAAAACGAAGGATAAGAGGTGACCTCATCGAAGTATTTAAAATCTTCAACGGATTTACGAACGTAGTCCCAGAAAATCTTTTCACGCTAGACCGGTCAAGCTCAACTAGAAACAACGGATTTAAAATAAGCAGGAAACGGTTTGTAACGAACGAAGCAAAGTACTTCTTCACAAACCGTGTTGTAAACGTATGGAATGGGCTGCCGTCAGACGTAGTAAACTCAAATACAATAGAATCATTTAAAAGTCGCCTCGATAAATATTTCATATCAAATCCCCCCGGTTTCACTGTTTTATCTCGGAATAATAATTTATCTCGCGGGCCTCTGAAACTTACTCTCATGTGCGTAAAATGATTGCGAGTCGCGTCTACACAACCCCTCCCCACACGTCTCAGACAGCCCCGAGTAAACGGTCACTACTACAACTTTTGACCTGTGACGGGCTGTGGTTCAGTAAGGGCCCTGTCAGTTAGTGACCATCGGCTTTATATACCAGGGTCACTGATTATGGGGTATTGAAGTGCCAGCGGCGTCCTACTTGTGAAAGCTGCAGCTGACCGCNCGTCACAATCTACGTTCAGCATGAATAGAAAACGTAACACGTGAAGTCAGTGAGATAAAAGAAATGGGGAGAACCTTATAACAAAACCACCACGTAGTTTCCAGTCTTGCTGTCTTGTTCATATGACTGCGTCGAACCGGCAATGTTATTCATCCTTCTTTAAGTGGAAGTCTCAGGGATGTGGAATAGTTTCTTCTTCTTAAGAGGGATGTGGAATGTTTCTTCTTCTTAGAGGGATGTGGAATCTTTCTTTTTTAAGAGTGTGTGGATTTTTACTTCTTTCTAAGAGGAGATGAAATGTGGTATCACTGGTGGTTAGTTATCTGGCGAACCGTTAACGTGAGTAATGTAACTATACTAGCCTCATTTATATATACGCTAGGTATCGAATAGCCACACCGTATGATGCGTAGCGTATCGTTATTGGAGAGAGTGATGTAAAAACGTTAGCAGGAAGATTTCCGTACGTAAATACGTCATATCTTATTCTTCGTACAATCTTACGTTTCAGCATGAATGAAAACGTAACACGTGAAGTCATGAGATAAAAGAACATGGGGAATACCTTTATAACAATATTATTTCACCACACGTGTCCCAGTGCGTGTCTTCATGCTGCGTCACCGTGTTGCAATTTAAATTCTTGAAACTATTAGTGCAGATGGACGCAGGGGCATAGTTTAGGCCTGGCATGGGGTGGTGTTTGCCCGAATGTTTAATGAATAGCCCCGGATCTCAAATACCTTTTTTTATTTTTTTTTTTTATACTATTTTTTTCATCACAAAATTAAGATAAGCTTGACTGGGGCCAACATAAAATATAGTAAACAGATATTTGGTTAGATGTTACTTGGGTGATGCTGATGGCATTCTTTTATGAGCAGGACATGAGAGAGGTGAGAATGAACGAGGGATCGAAGACAGAGGAGATGAGGAGTGCATGACAGAGGAGACACCAAAAGACCTTTTGGAGAGGTGAAGAAGAGAATATCAGATGGACAAGACACAAGAGCTAACAAAAGTGCATTTTTTTCGAAGTGGATTTATTTGGAAGTGCAATTTTTTGGAAGAGCAATTTTTTGGAAGTGCATTTATTTGGAAGTGCAATTTTTTGGAAGAGCAATTTTTTGGAAGTGCAATTTTTTGGAAGTGCAATTTTTTGGAAGTGCAATTTTTTGGAAGTGCAATTTTTTGGAAGTGCAACTTTTTGGAAGTGCAATTTTTTGGAAGTGCAATTTTTTGGAAGTGCAACTTTTTGGAAGTGCAATTTTTTGGAAGTGCATTTTTTTCGATGTGCATTTTTTTCGAAGTGCATTTTTTTCGAAGTGCATTTTTTTCGATGTGCATTTTTTTCGAAGTGCATTTTTTTCGAAGTGCATTTTTTTCGAAGTGCATTTTTTTCGAAGTGCATTTTTTTCGAAGTGCATTTTTTTCGAAGTGCATTTTTTTCTTGAAGTGCATTTTTTTCGATGTGCATTTTTTTCGAAGTGCATTTTTTTCGATGTGCATTTTTTTCGAAGTGCATTTTTTTCGAAGTGCATTTTTTCGAGTGCATTTTTTTCGAAGTGCATTTTTTTCGATGTGCATTTTTTTCGAAGTGCATTTTTTTCGAAGTGCATTTTTTTCGAAGTGCATTTTTTTCGAAGTGCATTTTTTTCGAAGTGCATTTTTTTCGAAGTGCATTTTTTTCGAAGTGCATTTTTTTCGAAGTGCATTTTTTTCGATGTGCATTTTTTTCGAAGTGCATTTTTTTCGATGTGCATTTTTTTCGAAGTGCATTTTTTTCGAAGTGCATTTTTTTCGATGTGCATTTTTTTCGAAGTGCATTTTTTTCGATGTGCATTTTTTTCGAAGTGCATTTTTTTCGAAGTGCATTTTTTTCGAAGTGCATTTTTTTCGAAGTGCATTTTTTTCGAAGTGCATTTTTTTCGAAGTGCATTTTTTTCGAAGTGCATTTTTTTCGATGTGCATTTTTTTCGATGTGCATTTTTTTCGATGTGCATTTTTTTCAAAGTGCATTTTTTTCGATGTGCATTTTTTTCGATGTGCATTTTTTTCAAAGTGCATTTTTTCATGTGCATTTTTTCGATGTGCATTTTTTTCGATGTGCATTTTTTTCGATGTGCATTTTTTCGAAGTGCATTTTTTTCGATGTGCATTTTTTTCGAAGTGCATTTTTTTCGATGTGCATTTTTTTCGAAGTGCATTTTTTTCGCAGTGCATTTTTTTCGAAGTGCATTTTTTTCGATGTGCATTTTTTTCGATGTGCATTTTTTTCGAAGTGCATTTTTTTCGATGTGCATTTTTTTCGATGTGCATTTTTTTCGATGTGCATTTTTTTCAAAGTGCATTTTTTTCGATGTGCATTTTTTTCAAAGTGCATTTTTTTCGCAGTGCATTTTTTTCGAAGTGCATTTTTTTCGATGTGCATTTTTTTCGATGTGCATTTTTTTCGAAGTGCATTTTTTTCGATGTGCATTTTTTTCGATGTGCATTTTTTTCGATGTGCATTTTTTTCAAAGTGCATTTTTTTCGATGTGCATTTTTTTCAAAGTGCATTTTTTTCGATGTGCATTTTTTTCGATGTGCATTTTTTTCAAAGTGCATTTCTTTCGATGTGCATTTTTTTCGATGCGCATTTTTTTCAAAGTGCATTTCTTTCGATGTGCATTTCTTTCGATGCGCATTTTTTTCGATGTGCATTTTTTTCGATGTGCATTTAAAAAAAATAACAAATAAGTAAACAACCAAATAAATGGATAAATAAACAAAACAAACAAAACAAAAACAATAAAACCACTTAGCAGGGTGTGTGTGTATTTAAATTAATGTTGCGAGGGAGAACCTATTGAAACAGGGGCGTAGTTAGGCCTGGGCATCGGGTGGTGTTGCCCCGAATGTTTTATGAATTTTCCACCCGGATCTCAAAATACCTTTTTTTTTTTTTTTTTTTTTTATTATTATTTTTTTTTCCTCACAAAAATAAGATAACTCTGACTGGGGCCAACATAAAAATATAGTAAAAAACAAGATATTTGGTTAGATGTTACTTGGCGTATGCTGATGGCATCCTTTTTATGAGCAGGACATGAGAGAGGTGGAGAGAACAGGAGGAGAGAACAGAGGAGATGAGGAGTGCATGACAGAGGAGAAACCAAAAGACCTTTTGGAGAGGTGAAAAAGAGAATATCAGATGGACAAGACACAAGAGTTAACAGATGTGCATTTTTTTCGATGTGCATTTTTTTCGAAAAATGCACATCGAAAAAAATGCACATCGAAAAAAATGCACATCGAAAAAAATGCACATCGAAAAAAATGCACATCGAAAAAAATGCACATCGAAAAAAATGCACATAAAAAAAATGCACATCGAAAAAAATGCACTGCGAAAAAAATGCACATCGAAAAAAATGCACTGCGAAAAAAATGCACATCGAAAAAAATGCACATCGAAAAAAATGCACTGCGAAAAAAATGCACATCGAAAAATATGCACTTCGAAAAAAATGCACTTCGAAAAAATGCACTTCGAAAAAAATGCACATCGAAAAAACTGCACATCGAAAAATGCCAAAAAAATGCACATCGAAAAAATGCACATCGAAAAAAATGCACATCGAAAAAATCACTGCGAAAAAAATCACATCGAAAAAAATGCACATCGAAAAAA
>JACEEZ010007713.1:17500-34472 GCA_016584305.1 Chionoecetes opilio
GTAAGTTTTATTTTCTCCAGTCGTTTTTATCAATGAGGTTGGACAGTTATATTTAGTTCTTTTGGTTTAGTGGGTTTTGATTAATTCGGTTTACTCATTATTTTATTTGGTTTTTTGGTGTAGGTATAATTTTTTTTTTTAGATTCTAGTGGGGTTCTTTCCCTTTGTTTTGTATATTTTTGTGGTCATTGAAATAGCGATCTAGTTCTCTATCTAGACTATTTATAAACTCTAATAAACTAATAAAACTATGTATAAACTATCTAATAAACTATCTATTAAACTATCTAATAAACTATCTAATAAACTATCTAATAAACTATCTAATAAACGATCTAATAAACGATCTAATAAACGATCTAATAAACGATCTAATAAACTATTAAACTATCTATAAACTATCTATTAAACTATCTAATAAACGATCTAATAAACTATCTAATAAACTATCTAATAAACTATCTAAAACTATCCAATAAACTATCCAATAAACTATCCAATAAACTATCTAATAAACTATCTAAAACTATCTAATAAACTATCTATTAAACTATCTATTAAACTATCTATAACATAGTAACTATCATAAACTATCTATTTTAAACTATCTAATAAACTATCTATAAACTATCTATCTATAAACTATCTATTAAACTATCTAATAAAACTATCTTAAAAACTATCTAATAAACTATAAACTATATTAACTATCTAATAAACTATCTATAAACTATCTAATAAACTATCTATAAACTATCTATTAAACATCTATAAACTATCTTACTTTATAAACTATCTATTAAACTATCTAATAAACTACTTTAAACTATCTATTAAACTATCTATTAAACTATCTATAAACTATCTATTAAACTATCTATTAAACTATCTATTAAACTATCTATTAAACTATCTAATAAACTATCTAATAAACTATCTATAAACTATCTATTAAACTATCTATTAAACTATCTAATAAACTATCTATAAACTATCTATTAAACTATCTAATAAACTATCTAATAAACTATCTAATAAACTATCTAATAAACTATCTAATAAACTATATAAACTATCTATTAAACTATCTATTAAACTATCTATAAACTATCTATTAAACTATCTATAAACTATCTATAAACTATCTAATAAACTATCTAATAAACTATCTAATAAACTATCTAATAAACTATCTAATAAACTATCTATAAACTATCTAATAAACTATCTAATAAACTATCTAATAAACTATCTAATAAACTATCTATTAAACTATCTAATAAACTATCTAATAAACTATCTATAAACTATCTAATAAACTATCTAATAAACTATCTATAAACTATCTAATAAACTATCTAATAAAACTATCTATAAACTATCTAATAAACTATCTAATAAACTAATAAGACTATCTATAAACTATCTAATAAACTAATAAGACTATCTATAAACTATCTAATAAACTAATAAGACTATCTATAAACTATCTAATAAACTATCTAATAAACTATCTAATAAACTATCTATTAAACTATCTATTAAACTATCTGAAACTATCTGATAAACTATCTATAAACTATCTATTAAACTATCTATTAAACTATCTATTAACTACTATAACATCTATAAACTATCTATTAACTATCTAATAAACTATCTAAAATATAACTATCTAATAAACTAATAAGACTATCTATAAACTATCTAATAAACTATCTAATAAACTATCTAATAAACTATCTAATAAACTATCTAATAAACTATCTAATAAACTAATAAGACTATCTATAAACTATCTAATAAACTATCTAATAAACTATCTATTAAACTATCTAATAAACTATCTAATAAACTAATAAACTATCTATAAACTATCTAAACTATCTAATAAACTATCTAATAAACTATAGACTATCATAAACTATCTAATAAACTATCTAATAACTATCTAATAACTACTAATAAACTATCTAATAAACTATCTAATAAACTATCTATTAAACTATCTATAAACTATCTATAAACTATCTAATAAACTAATAAGACTATCTATAAACTATCTAATAAACTATCTAATAAACTATCTATTAAACTATCTATAAACTATCTAATAAACTATCTAATAAACTATCTAATAAACTATCTATTAAACTATCTATTAAACTATCTATTAAACTATCTTAATAACTATCTATAAACTATCTATTAACTATCTATTAAACTATCTAATAAACTATCTATAAACTATCTATAAACTATCTATGTAAAACTATCTAATAACATCTATTAAACTATCTATTAACTACTATCTATCTAAACTATCTAATAAACTATCTAATAAACTATCTAATAAACTATCTATAAACTATCTATAAACTTCTATTATTAACTATCTATTAAACTATCTATAACTATCTAATAAACTATCTATTCAAACTATCTATTAACGATCTATTAAACTATCTATTAAACTATCTAATAAACTATCTAATAAACTCCATACTATCTAACTTCTATAAACTATCTAATAACTATCTAATAACACTATAAACATCTAATAAACTATCTAATAAACATCTATACTATCTATTAAACTATCTATTAACTATCTAATAAACTATCTATAAACTTCTAATAAACTATAAGACTATTTAAACTATCTATAAACTGATCTAATAAACTATCTAATAAACTATCTAATAAACAATCTAATAAACTAATAAACTAATAAGACTATCTATAAACCTATCTAATAAACTATCTAATAAACTATCTATCTTCTAATCAACTATCTATAAACTATCTATAAACTATCATAAACTATCTATAAACTTAATCTACTTAACGTCTATCCTAATAAACTATCTAATAAACTAATAAGACTATTATAAAATATCTAATAATATCTAAAAACTATCTAATAAACGATCTAATAAACAGTCTAATAAACTATCTAATAAACTATGCTGCTAACACTATCTAATAACTATCTAATAAACTCTATAACTGATCTAATAAACTATCTGATACTCAATAAACTTCTAATAAACTAAGCTACAAGACCTATCCTAACTATCTATAAACTATCTATAACATCTAATAACTATCTAAATACAACGATTAATACGATCTATAACGATCTATAAATCTACTACGTATAAACTATGCTAATAATATCTATAAACGATCTAATAACTACTGATAACTATCTATTAAACTACTAATAACCTGAGCTAATAAATATCTAGTCTATAACACTACTTAAACTATCTTAAACCTTCTAGTCATCGCTATTAAAACTAATAAAATTAATCTATTATCTATCTAATAAACTATCTAATAAACTAGATAACTATTATAACGCTAATAAACGATCTAATAACTGTTAAAAACTAATTTGTAATAATATAAGACTATTATACATCTAATAAACATCTAATAACTATCTATACTATCTAATAACTAAGACTACTATAAACTATCTATAACTATCTGATAAAGTTATAGACTATCTATTAAACTATCTATAAACTATGTTAATAAACTCTAATAAACTATCTAATAACTTCTATAAACTACTAAAAACTATCTAATAACTAAACTAATAGAAACTTCAAAAACTATCTAATAACTATCTACTAAACATCTAATAAACTATCTATAAACTATCTAATTAACTATCTAATAAACTCTAATAACTATGCAAGACTATCTATAAACTAATAAACATGTGATCTATGAACTCTCTGTAATCATATATAGTAGTAGTTTTCCCTTTTAACGTCTATACTTAATACATTTATATAGATACCCTGACAGACTATTTATAAGACTTGTTGTCAATGAAATATCTAGATCTGATTTCTGTCATTTTACTGACTTTTAAGTACTATCAACGCGTTATTACCCTACAAGGTCACAAAGAAGAGTAGTATTGCTGCGTGTCCTGTCACCCACAACTCTGGCCCGTTCAGGCCGGCCAGGGGGGTGGCCTCTGTTTTGGGTGAATGTCAGTCATGGTGAGTCAGCCTGCATATGCACGTTTTCTGTTTGATCATATATACGCTTATCCATGTACTGTACTTTCGAAACGGTGTCAAATGGAGTGAAGTTTTCCTGTGTCTTTGTCCATTCAGCTTCTTGTGCGGACGCATGTCAAAGAGAGAAAAGGGGTGGGTGGTGGGACTTACTTTTCTTCAAACTTAACAAAAAGAATAGCAATTGATCGCAGTTTTCTGTTCCAATCATTTCATTTTTCAGTTTTTTTTACTATCTATCAAACTAACAATCACAGAAGATTTTCTTTGACTAATGGTTTACTGTCACTTTCAAAGTAAAAATCATAGACTAGTTTTCACAATATTGCAACAAATAATATAGTTTATAACGAAAGAAGTTAGTTCATCCTAGATGACATAGGTGTATAGATGACATTATCGACTATCAGAATTCATTTTATTTACATAGACCGCCTGCGCCGAATAGCCACAACGGAACAGACCAGAGAGGTCAGCCGCATCCTGCTGTCCTACGCTCTTGTTTACGCTCGGTTCCAACTAACAATAAAATCTACAAAGTAGTTTCGGGAAGAAAAGAAGACAAGGAATAAAAGATCCCATAAAGAAATCCACGAACTTGCAAGATTGTAGACTGGAACAAGTTAAAGCCTATTATTTCTACTTAAGCACAAACAGAAAAGAAGTGATAGCGTGCACACTACATCTCACGCCGCGCTCGCTCAGGCCTTCAGTCAGTCTGTCTGCTCGTTTGATTCGTAGTGGTGGTGAGTGTAGATGTTGTATATGCTACTATGATATCACGGGTTATGTGTTATGTAGACAGGTGTGTTGGGTGGTGGTGGTTATGGTGTTAGTAGGGCTCTTGTGATTGGCCCTGGTTGTCAAGAGGGGTCGGGTTGTAAGAATTTTAATAAAGAATGATTACACCACAACACCACAGCCAACCACCACCAACCTTGGTCACAGTCTGATAAATTGTATTAATAGTCAGAAGCTGAGGATTGGATTAGAGATGAACGATGATATTTGAGGAGCAGGTTTACGTAGAAGTTTGATGGCAGGGTGGTGTGTTTCCCTAGATGACATAGAGTTTAGATGATGGAATAATAGGAGGCGTGATGAGGTAATTATTATCTGAGGAAATTTCAATAGATACAACGACCAGAGTAGTGATTTCACCTATTTTCATACTACTATATCTTTTAACTACTTTAACTACATACTTGACTACTCTTCGTAGGGCTATGTTTCATGAGAAAACAAGCTTTAACATAAAGAGATTCTGAGTCATGTATTTCTTTTTAATCAGATAATATAATGATGCAGAATCTAGACAATTGTAACAAGTATGTATATTCTTTCATTAATTACAACCACATCGTATTTCAGGCCTGATGGTCAACTATAGCTATTTTTTTTATTATGGTACATAAATGCAGTAAGGAATGCCACCCCTTCCTGCCTTCTTATTCTAGCAGCTGATTCTTCCTCGTATATAGCTACCATCAAATCGTCATAGTTCAGGCGTGCCATGTTAGTATTTCACTCAGAACAAATACAAAACTCGTATAGGCCTCTTGTCAGCTTAATAGTGATTTCATGGTAATATGTAGAAAGGCTATTACCACAGTCATCCCGTAGATATAAACAGATCGTGGCTACTTAGTGCAGTGACCACTTAAAAAATACTATGGTCAAACTATAATTCAGTATGGAACATTATCGTTCTGGTCCTTTTTCTCTTTAAACACACCTGGCTTAAGATCGCTGGAGTGAATGTACCGTTCCCGTCACTATCAGGGGGAGAGCAGGGGGATGGATAATACTAATCCTGTATTAACTTGCCTCATTGCACTTTAACACTTTTATTTCCCTGTTACTTATGTTGATGGAGTATTTACATTACACCTCAGAGATTTTCATGCTAATAATTTGTTTGCCTATTTACGAATAACGAATATAAAAGAGTTATTACAACTACTTAACAGTTCATAGCTATAAATTATTGTTATAGTCATAAAATCGTCTATTGGAGACTAATTACAAGGAATTAGTTCTGGGCCTCAAGTGGTAAGGCTGTGCGGGCTTGATGGGTGATGGGAATTAAGGGGGAGAACAGGAGGGAAAAACAAATCAGTATAGCCTCATCACTCTTACTTTGCGACGATCAGTGGTAAGATTATTCCAATTATTTTTTCCTATTATATGCATACAACCCATACTTACCTTATCATGATCTAGTGTGTGTGGGGTAGTATACGTGTATATCGTTATTGTGTGTGGGTGAAAGTGTGTGTGTGTGTGTGTGGGTGTATGGGTGTGTAAGGGTGGATGGGTTTGTGTGTGTGTGCGCGTGTGTGTGGGGGGGTTTGGGTGTGTGGGTGTGTAGGCTTTTAAGTGAGTTGTCTGACACAGCTGAGGGTTCGAAGCAGAGATTAATACGCTTTGTTTGGGACCAAATTACCATTCTAGAAAAAATAGATACGTATATTAACAATAGTATAGTTTTGTTTGAAGTTACTAATCGCTTGAGTATGTATGTGTGTGTGTGTGTGTGTGTGTGTGTGTCATGAGAGATATAAGATACGGAGCGAATCATGTGTGAAGTTATATTTTCGATGTGGTTGTTGTGTAGGCCTTATTGTAATCCATTTCAACTATTTCGTGGTCTTTAACCTTTTACCAATCACGCCTCCCTCAGTAGTTGTCTTTGCCTACATACTCACTCTCCTCCTTCTCCCTACATACTTTAACCTCCTTCCTCCAACAAATCCACACCCTTCATCTGATCTAACCATCCTGCTGTAACATTCCGTTCTTTCCCCTTCACTCACCGTTTCACATTTCTCCAAAACCCCTCCCCTTTTTATGCTTTGCCATAGGACCTCTGATGTCTGGCACATTTCCCCCTTTTTAGGCATTCAATCAATCAATCAATCAATCAACCTCCAACCAAGGGCGTAGCCAGAGGGGGGCCAAGGGGGTCATGCCCCCCCCCAATTCAACACATCTACTTTAGGAGTGTATGGTATAATTTCATCAATTTTACTATATTGAATATCATGCAAAGAACCAATAAATAACCCCCCATAGGGCTCAATATGCCCCCAATTAAGTCATATCTTCAAAAATATTCTCTGGGGGGCTTACAGCGCCTCCTAGACCCCCAGCTGATTAAGGCACCCACCCCTCAACCATCATTGGGAGGTGGCCCCCCCCAATACTTTTTCCTGGCTACGCCCTTGCCTCCAACCAAGATACTGAAAAATTTGCCTTAATCAAAAAGAGAAAAACTAGAAAATTCATGTTTTTAGTATTTTTAGGGCAAATAATGATTCATAACGCCTTGCATATACCCAACAGATTTAGTGAAGTTACATTTAATGATATACTTAACAGTTCATCCTCTCTTTTGTTTGGCACATTTCCCCTTTTTTGGGCATTACAATCAATCTTCCTTCCTTTTTCCCCTTAACTGCCCCCCCCCCCTGGTACTTACTCTGCCCCCCCCCTGGTAATTACTCTGCCCCCCCCTGGTAATTACTCTGCCCCCCCCCTGGTAATTACTCTGCCCCCCCCTGGTAATTACTCTGCCCCCCCCCTGGTAATTACTCTGCCCCCCCCTGGTAATTACTCTGCCACCCCCCCCTGGTAATTACTCTGGCCCCCCCTGGTAATTACTCTGGCCCCCCCTGGTAATTACTCTGCCCCCCCCCTGGTAATTACTCTGCCCCCCCTGGTACTTACTCTGGCCCCCCCCCTGGTAATTACTCTGCCCCCCCTGGTAATTACTCTGGCCCCCCCTGGTAATTACTCTGCCCCCCCCTGGTAATTACTCTGCCCCCCCCCCTGGTAATTACTCTGGCCCCCCCCCCTGGTAATTACTCTGCCCCCCCCTGGTAATTACTCTAGCCCCCCCTGGTAATTACTCTGCCACCCCCCCCCCCCCTGGTAATTACTCTGGCCCCCCTGGTAATTACTCCTGCCCCCCCCCCCCCCCTGGTAATTACTCTGCCCCCCCCCCCCCCTGGTAATTACTCTGGCCCCCCCACCTGGTAATTACTCTCGTCCCCCCCCCAGGCTAAGAACCACTACCGTAGATAACACTATAGTCGCCAGTCACTTGCCACTGCACTAATGTCGCCAGGTACAATATATTACGCATTTTAGCATCACTACAGACTTTTATGTGTCACTGAAGAGACATGCACAGTAGTTTATATTATATACATCACACTACATGTCTTCAGTGGCACATTTATAGTCTGTAGTGATGCTAAAATTCGTAATATATTATGCCTGGCGACATTAGTGCAGTGGCAAGTGACTGGCGACTATAGTGTTATTTACGGTAAGAGTACTATAACACTTAACACTTGTAGTATCTATAAGTACTGGTTAAGAAAATGACACAAACCATCTCATTGTTATTTATATTTGAATTATTTCACTTCAACACATCATTTTGTCATGTACGTATTCGATTATCTAACTCTTTTTTTATCTCATACTTTACACATCATTCTTTCCCTGAGGATCCCTGAGAAAAATATTCTCTGGGGGGCTTACAGCGCCTCCTAGACCCCCAGCTGATTAAGGCACCCACCCCTCAACCATCATTGGGAGGTGGCCCCCCCCAATACTTTTTCCTGGCTACGCCCTTGCCTCCAACCAAGATACTGAAAAATTTGCCTTAATCAAAAAGAGAAAAACTAGAAAATTCATGTTTTTAGTATTTTTAGTGCAAATAATGATTCGTAACGCCTTGCATATACCCAACAGATTTAGTGAAGTTACATTTAATGATATACTTAACAGTTCATCCTCTCTTTTGTTTGGCACATTTCCCCTTTTTTTGGCATTACAATCAATCTTCCTTCCTTTTTCCCCTTAACTGCCCCCCCCCCTGGTAATTACTCTGCCCCCCCCCATGGTAATTACTCTGCCCCCCCCCTGGTAATTACTCTGCCCCCCCCTGGTAATTACTCTGCCCCCCCCTGGTACTTACTCTTCCCCCCCCTGGTAATTACTCTGCCCCCCCTGGTAATTACTCTGGCCCCCCCTGGTAATTACTCTGCCCCCCCCTGGTAATTACTCTGCCCCCCCCCCTGGTAATTACTCTGGCCCCCCCTGGTAATTACTCTGCCCCCCCCCTGGTAATTACTCTGGCCCCCCCTGGTAATTACTCTGGCCCCCCCTGGTAATTACTCTGGCCCCCCCCTGGTAATTACTCTGCCCCCCCCTGGTAATTACTCTGGCCCCCCCTGGTAATTACTCTGCCCCCCTGGTAATTACTTCTGCCCCCCCCTGGTAATTACTCTGCCCCCCCCCTGGTAATTACTCTGGCCCCCCCTGGTAATTACTCTGCCCCCCCCTGGTAATTACTCTGCCCCCCCTGGTAATTACTCTGGCCCCCCCCCTGGTAATTACTCTGGCCCCCCCTGGTAATTACTCTGGCCCCCCCTGGTAATTACTCTGCCCCCCCCCCTGGTAATTACTCTGGCCCCCCCTGGTAATTACTCTGGCCCCCCCTGGTAATTACTCTGCCCCCCCCTGGTAATTACTCTGCCCCCCCTGGTATTACTCTGCCCCCCCCTGGTAATTACTCTGCTCCCCCCCCCCGGTAATTACTCTGCCCCCCCTGGTAATTACTCTGCCCCCCCCCTGGTAATTACTCTGCCCCCCCCCCCCCCCCTGGTAATTACTCTGCCCCCCCATGGTAATTACTCTGCCCCCCCCCCTGGTAATTACTCTGGCCCCCCCTGGTAATTACTCTGCCCCCCCCCTGGTAATTACTCTGGCCCCCCCCATGGTAATTACTCTGGCCCCCCCACCTGTAATTACTCTGCCCCACCCTGGTAATTACTCTGGCCCCCCCTGGTAATTACTCTGCCCCCCCCCTGGTAATTACTCTGGCCCCCCCATGGTAATTACTCTCCCCCCCCCCTGGTAATTACTCTGGCCCCCCCCTGGTAATTACTCTGGCCCCCCCTGGTAATTACTCTGACCCCCCCCTGGTAATTACTCTGGCCCCCCCCTGGTAATTACTCTGCCCCCCCCCCCTGGTAATTACTCTGGCCCCCCCCATGGTAATTACTCTGCTTTCCTGCCCCCCCCCTGGTAATTACTCTGGCCCCCCCTGGTAATTACTTCTGCCCCCCCCCCTGGTAATTACTCTGGCCCCCCCCCATGGTAATTACTCTGGCCCCCCCCCCTGGTAATTACTCTCGTCCCCCCCCAGGCTAAGAACCACTACCGTAGATACACACTATAGTCGCCAGTCACTTGCCACTGCACTAATGTCGCCAGGTACAATATATTACGCATTTAGCATCACTACAGACTTTTATGTGTCACTGAAGAGACATGCACAGTAGTTTATATATATACATCACACTCATGTCTCAGTGGCACATTTATAGTCTGTAGTGATGCTAAAATTCGTAATATATTATGCCTGGCGACATTAGTGCAGTGGCAAGTGACTGGCGACTATAGTGTTATCTACGGTAAGAGTACTATAACACTTAACACTTGTAGTATCTATAAGTACTGGTTAAGAAAATGACACAAACCATCTCATTGTTATTTATATTTGAATTATTTCACTTCAACACATCATTTTGTCATGTACGTATTCGATTATCTAACTCTTTTTTTATCTCATACTTTACACATCATTCTTTCCCTGAGGATCATTAAAGACTGAAGGTAGTTAAGATGTGCTAGTGTGGGAGTGGATGTCTTAATAACGTGTAAAAGTAGTGGTCATTAAGTAACTAATAAACATAGTAGTTAATGATGTGGTTAATACACTAACTAGCCATTGGTTGTAGTAGTGATGAAGCTGAACATTACCAATCTCTGGGAAGGTAAGGAAATAAGTGTTCTTCTTTTTTCGATGTAATGCAATGCTACTCAATTAGTATTATTTGTGCTATTTACTTATATCTCATTAATTAGGCCACAAATTCATAGCTAATTGAACACTGTATCAAATTCAAACAACTGAAATATCCAACTATTAACCAATTATCAAATATTATCAACAATTATCTACATATATCTACAATTATCAACTATTATCCAACCAATAAGACTATCCAAGCTATTAATTCCTTCCTTTAAAAACACTGAAGGAACCCTTAACGACCCAATAGACATATTTCATAAGGGTCTATTTTCAGGGTTCGCGAGTATCGAGGCTCAGAAGCTATGAGTCGCCGAGGGAGGTTGAGTACGAGTGGCTTCTTCATTTGGTTCCTCGTCACCGTCATCGATAGTTCCTGCCTCGTCCCCGCTGTCTCTACCTTACCACTTTCGTTCTCCTGACCACTATATTACTGGAATACCTGCCAAGATTCGTCATTACTTCTTAAATCTAGGAATTAACCCTCTTTTAATTACGTTTTGAGTAAAGGGGGTGATGTCTTGTTACTTGTTCTAGAGTTANATGGGAGGAGAGAAAAGGGAAGAGGGAGAGAAGAGGAAGGGGAAAAGAGAGGAGAGAAGAGGGGGAAGAGAGAAGAGGGGGGAAAGAGAGAGAGAAGTTCATGTTTTGCAGGGGGGCAGGATTCTTTTTTGGTGCAGAGTCTAGGACAAAAATGTGGAAATGCTGCTGCGGGGGATGTTTATGGGTGTGGCGTGAGAGCTCCTTGACGCGAGGTTGGATTGAACAGTTTGGGGAACCCCGGGACCCTAAGGCTGGTGTTGGGGTCACGAGGCGGCGCGGTGACCCTTACTGACGCCAGCTTGGAGTTAGGACCTAGTAGTGAAGTGGTGTGTGAGCGTGTCCCAAAAAAAGGATTTGTTCCTATTTGCTAACTCCAAACTGATTGTGGGGAAACTTTTATTTTGGGGCCCTTTTGCGTAACCGGGGGCACACTGGGGGGATAAAAAATCTGGTCTGATCCCAAGATTAAAAAGCGCGGTTTGGGAAGAACACGGGAAAACCCAGGGGGGGGTGTTGCGCCGCCTGAAAAAGGGCGTTCGGAGCCTCGCCAACTGTGCCGGGGAACCCACAAAAAAAAAGAGCGACGGCCAGCGGGGGGAGCGTCGGGTGCTTTTTCCCTGACGTCAAGACGGAGCAGCAGGCATGCCCGCCCTGCGGGGGAGACTTAGCCGCCATAGGAGCCGTGCCGAGGTTCTGCCCGAACCCCGCCGTGGGGGCCGCGGGGAAAACCCGCCTCCCCCCCAAACTCCCCCCAAAGTAATTTGGATGAATCAATACTCGCGCCCCCAAAAACAACATCCCGAACTGAAAAATTTATGGCATCCGTTTATCGGGGCAAACCACCTTGCCGGGGGCTGCCCCGCAGCCGCGCCAAAAAGGGCGTCGCCGCCCCCTGCCGTGTCCGTAAAGGCCAAGAAACAAGACGCGGGGGGCAAAAGCCCCCCGGCGGCAATCCCTTGCCTCAAAAAAAACAAAAAAAAGAGGAAAAAAAATTTTTGAAAAGGTTTGTGTTGAAAGCAGCCCCGGGCCGCCCACGGGGGGCCCCATTCGGGGGGCCCCCGCCGCCCCGGAGGCCCCGCAGTCAAAGGGCCCAAGGGGGGAGGGAGCGCGGGGGCCCCTGTGCCTCCCCACGCCTCCCCCGGGACGCGGGTGGGAAAAAGTCGTGGTGGAGGACACAGTGGACCCGGGGCCTTGTCTGGGGCCAAACATGCGCCGACACGTCGGCCCGCGCGGCGAACACGCTGGTCGTTGCGTCAAAAAATACCCGTCGTTGTTTGTGCGCGTGCCCCCCCCCCTCACGACACTGGGTGTTTTAGGGGGTGCTGCAGGGCCTCAAGAGCCAGGTGTCCGCGGCTGCCAAGGGCTGAACGCGGCACCTGCAGGACAAACGGAGGCCAGACTCGCGAGGCTCCGAGCTCGCGTTCCTGGCGAGGCAGGCTTGCGTGGCGGTGGTGGATGTTGCCCTGAGCTGCGGCGCCACTGTGGTGGGTGGTGGGCCGCGGTGCTCCTGAAGCTGGCGCAGGAACACCCCACGTGAGGGTGACGGGTGGCCGCCCCCCACCGCACCACCACCAAGAGACCGTCACCAATCCAGGGCCCTCCGCCCAGTGGCGGCCGGTCAAGGGACCCATTGCCGCCCGTCTGCTGAGGTAAGGCAAGCAGCGGGGAACAGCGGCGACACAGCGGCTGCTTGGCGGAACAGCGGCCAACACAGCGTCACCAGTGCAGCAACACCACCAACAACGGCGGCACCAACAGCGCCCCGCCAAAATGTTTCGGCCTGCCATGTCACCACTGCCACAGCACTTGCCACAACCACCCTGACCACAGCCCTACAACCACCACTGCCACAGCCCTACAGCCACCACACCAACCACTGCACCGTGAGGGGCGACACTACACTGATTCAGCAGCAATAATAGTTTCGTAACGTTTCCCTAGAACCAAAAAAAGTTATCCGTACTACGGTAAGCAGAAAAAAGTGTTGAATTACTAATTACTAACACTAATAACACTATTCCGAACGTGTTTTGTCCCAGGATCGTGATCAGACCAGAACTTCCTGCAGTTTGCCAGGTGATTGGGGGGGGGGGGTCTTGATTAGACATAAAACCACCGACCAACCCAACCCAGACGTGAAAGACAAGACAGATGTTCTGCAAGACAGACAAGACGGCAAGACAGCCAGACAGGTTTCTCCTCTTTGATCCAACTTGATTTCGTTCATAACTACATTTATCTTTTTTGTAACCTCGTCTTAAACAATATTTTAATATATAATGAATGTTGGCTTCAGACTTGGGTGTGTGCGTGGTGGTGCGTGCGTGTTGTTTTGTGTGTGACGTGTGTTTTGTGTGTGTGCAACTTTTATATTTTTCGTATATAATTTTATCTGTAGTGCCTGAAAATAATTTTATACTTGGAAGTGTGCTGTTGTACTATATACAGAGCTGGGCACTAAATACATTGAATGTATTTTAAATACTAAATACATGGGAGAAAATTTATTTGAATACTAACTACATTTTACGATGTATTGTAAATACTAAATACATAATTGTATTTAATAATTTGTAAGCATTTTAAATATCACATTATGGATTTACCTAAGATTTGGGTTTCCTTAGAATTTCCTTCTCAGGCTAAATTTCCTAAAAAAATATGGAATTTCCTTGCAAGTGAACACTGGTTCACTGTAACATCAGGGTTGCCATATAGTTGGGCGGGTTTATGGCCAATTACTGATCAAAAAGTTATTTTACATGTTATTAATGAATATTAAATACAATATATTTAAATACTAATAAAAGTTTTAAATACGGTATTAAATACTGACAAACAACCAAATGTTTTTAATAATACATTTCTAATACACAAATTTTTTAAATACGTATTTAAATACAAATTTATTTAAATACTGCCCAGCTGTGCCTATATAATCCGTACTATGTTGGCTATTAAATTGGGCACGAAGGATAGGTTGTGTGACCTTTGGTTATCTTTAGTTACTAGTGGTAGTTATTGAAGTTAAGCACGTCTTCATATTTGAGCACATCCAGACACTTTCCAGGTTATGTGACACTTGTACTACTGGGTCTACTATGGTCATGCTACTGTAGTGCCGCGGTTTGTGTTTAGTAAGAGGACTGAAGGAGCAACTAAGCGTCCTGATATCATCTTTGATAATTCGGTGAGCTTAATAGATCTGGCCCCATACATTGTCCCGCAACCAATGCTTTGTGTATCAGTAGTGTTTTATGACTTTAGAATACGCAAATATCAAATACACAGTTCAGCTCGAATGCTCAACTAAGGGCCACAACACACAACGACAGACACGACACACACACACACACACACACACACACACACACCACACCCACACACACTACACAACCACACACCACACACAGCACACACACGAACACAGACACCACAGACAACACTCAGACACACACACAGACACACACAGACACACACACACAGACCACACAGACAACACCACTCACACAGACACAGACGACACAGACAGACCACAGACAGACACAGACAGACACACCAGACACACACAGACACACACCAACACACACAGACCACACACAGACACACACAGACACACACAGACAGACACACACACACCCCACACACACCACACACACACACAGCAGACACACACAGACACACACCATGCACACACAACACACACACACACACACAGACCAGACAGACACACACACCCAGACACAGACCACCACACCACACCACGACACACACACACACACACACACACAGACACCACAGCACACAGAAGACACAGACAGACACAGAGACACAGACAGCACAGACCACCACACCACACACCACTGAGGTCAAAGCCACCGACCAAACCTAGCGATCACGTTCGTACGTGATTCATACCATGGGTGGATAGCAACAGAAGTTAAATAGAAAGAAAATTGTCGACTATTAGGTTTTTCTGCCTTTATCTCTGCCTGCATAAAAGTGATCGTCCTGATGGCTACATTATTATCATTTACAAAAATTTCACCAGTGTTTTACCTGTCCTCTAAATGTTTTGTAGGTTATGATTTTTAAATAAATCAAATAAATTTATCAATACTGCCAACGGCAGTTTTTAAGTAACTGATTATATGCTTCCATATTTTTTTTTTTCTCAAGGATTTCTGATTTCGCTGATTTCTATTTCAATCACCCAACTCAAATTCTCCCAAAGACCTCAGTTGTTGGTAGTCACTCTTGCGTTTGGGACCCCCGTTCATCACTGCGGGCTAATAGCTGCACTTTACTAACTTACCATTACATAGCAATATATTAGTATTTTTTCTATGCTATTTACTTATGAATTTAACACTGTATCAAATTCAAACCACTAAAATATCCAACTATTAACCAATTATCAACTATTATCCACAATTATTATCTACATCTATCTATATATACTAAATGTAAACTGGATGTAAACTTTTTTTGTGGTGAATTCTTGTATTATATTATCTTCCAACATTTACAGGTGGTGTCAGTTGTGAGCGGAGATGTGAAGCAACTGAGGACACACACACTGATGAACACTGATGAAGCTCAAGTACAACGTTGGTCGTGGAGTAATGGACAAAGACCCAGCTCGTGTGATCAGGTACATCACATCACACAGGTATGTATGCAGGCAGTACCATGGATGACAGTGTGCAGCTTATTTTATTTGTTAATTTATTCATATATTGTAGCCTTTAGCACTTGTAGGCATTTATTTCATTGAGGACACAGATGGTTGGTCCTTCAGATTCTTATTTGAGGGCTCAGATGGTTGACTCTCGCTCTCTGAGGCGCAGGGAGGATTTTTAAAGTGACTTAAGATGAGGTTGAACAGTTTAGCAAAGAAAATTATTGTGATGGCTGCAGAAGAAGTGGATGTGCTTGGATGCATTTGTGTTTAGGAGTGGTAACAATTGACGGCGAAGGAGTGTGGCCAGGATTAAATTATGGCAGAAATGTAATTCTCATAGATAATTGGAAAGGACCAAATTAAGTTATCCACTATTCTAAGATTATTGAGCATAGTTGAAAGGGTAAAAAAATATATAGTTTTGGTATGAGGTGGTTAGACATTTTATTTCATCAGTAAGCGTTGCAACAAAAAGGTAAGCAAGTATAGATGGGGGCATACGCTATACTGTGCGTGGCCTCGGTGCTCATCTCCGTGGCATTAGCCTTTGAGCCTGCGGTGGTTGAGAGCCGTTACCCCGGGACACAGGGCTAGTGTGACATCGGGTTACCACAGTTACCCATTTATCGACCATCCCCGAAAGGAAGGATGAACAGCTGGGTGAGCTGGCCGCCGACTGCACTGCCAGATCGACCAGCAGGCCGCATTCGAGGGCGTAGGCAGCCATTACACTTGGAGGCGACTAAGCATTTCTGAAACGACAAAAAATTATTGACTTGGCTGACTATCTTTAGAGCACTGCGCCTATACTAG